>JAHIAM010006063.1:0-41687 GCA_021605205.1 Aegilops longissima | reverse complement strand
GGAGACTTCAACCCAAAGGGTAATTATGGAGTCCACATAGGCTCCACCCACAAGGGTCCACAAGAAGCAACCTTGTCTATCCCACCATGGCCGCTGCCCACAAGGACTTGGCCTCACTAGCGGTAGATCTTCAAGAGGCGATCTCCTTGCCCTTACAAACTCCTTGGTTCAACTCCACAATCTTGCTCTGAGGCTCCCAAGTGACACCTAGCCAATCTAGGAGACACCACTCTCAAGAAGTAACAAATGGTGTGTTGATGATGAACCTTGCTCTTGTGCTTCAAATGATAGTTCCCCAACACTCAACTCTCTCTCACAGGATTTGGATTTGGTGGAAAGAAGATTTGAGTGGAAAGCTACTTGGGAAAGGCTAGAGATCAAGATTCATATGGTTGGAAAGGAATATCTTGGCCTCAACACATGAGTAGGTGGTTCTCTCTCTAACTCGTAAGTTGGAAGTGTAGGTTTGTTCTCGATGGCTCTCACGAATGAAGAGGAGGTGGAGGGTATATATAGCCTCCACACAAAATCTAACCGCTAACACAATTTACCAAACTCGTGGACCGAATCAACAAACTCGTCGGACCGATTCAAGAAACCTAGTGATCTAGTAGGTTTTCGTGGACTGACATGCAACTCTGTAGGACCGATATGGTTAGGGTTAGGGCATAACGTATCTCGGTGAGACCGACACAAACTTGGTGAGACCGATTTTGGTAATTAGCTAACCGAGAGTTGGTCGTAAACTCGTGGGACCGATTCCTTTTCGTGAGACCGAAATGTTACGAAGGGAAACAGAGAGTTTACATTGCAATCTCGGTGGGATCGATCGCTCAGCTTGTTAGACCAAACGTTACGAAGGGAAACAGAGAGATTATAATCATCTCGGTGAGACTGAGATCCCTATCGGTGAAACCGATTTGCCTAGGGTTTGTGGCAGTCTATGACGTTGAACTCGGTGGCGCTGGATAGAAAGAATCGGTAGGACCGATTTTGACTTTAGGTTTAGGTCATATGTGGATGTGAGAAAGTAGTTGAGGGTTTTGGAGCATATCACTAAGCACATGAAGCAAGAGGCTCATTACAACACCTCATCCCTCCTTGATAGTATTGGCTTTTCCTATAGACTCAATGTGATCTTGGATCACTAAAATGTAAAATGTAGAGTCTTGAGCTTTTGAGCTTGAGCCAATCCTTTGTCCTTAATATTTTGAGGGATCCACTTTCATCATCCATGCCATGCCATTCATTGAGCTTTCCTGAAATATTTTTCTTGAATAGCATTAGTTTCATGAGCTATATGTTGTTATGAATTACCAAAACCACCTAGGATAGTTGCACTTTCAATCTCCCCTTTTGGTAATTGATGACAACATATAGATCAAAGCTTCACAAACGATAATAAGATTGAAAAACATCATCGCTTTGAGAAGTATGTGATAAGCAAGAGCTCCCCTAAATTTGTGCATATTTTAAGATTTGCTTTGGACTGCAAATGCACAAGGAATTAAGCTCATGGGTTACTCTTCCATGTCACATACATCTTGGTGGAGCCCAAAATAATAAAGATTGAATACATGCACTCATCACCAAGAAAAGTGAATGATCATTAAGGATAGTAAGATAATATCATCTAACAAGCATAATGTAGCTTATGATCAACCACATGATCAAATGTCTCATGATAATAGCATAGTATCTCAAGCAATCAAAAGAAAACAAGGTTCAACCAAGAAGACAAGAGAGAACAAAAGCAAACTCTCTCTCGAAGTATGATCTATACATTTTTCTCCCCTTGGCAACAAGTTACCAAAAGTTCCTAGAAAATGCATAGTACTATAGTTCTCGTGCTTGGTCTTCATGGTGGCATAGAGATGGCTCCTTGGACGAAGACTTCATTGATGTGGAAGGAGCGAAGGAGTTGGTGCCGGAGCTGGTTGCTTGGAGCTGTAGCTGGAGAAAATGAAGTGATCTCGTGTCCTCGCCTCGCACTGATCTCCGAGCTCGAGGCACTGCAAATGCATCGCTTGTTGTCCCGCCTTCCTCTCCCGCATGTCATCCTTAGCTGCTCCACAACCGATAATCTCGCCATTTTGACATCAAGATCATAGAATTTTTGTTCCATGATTCTTTCCGTGCTCTCCTGGTTTTGAGTTAGGTGGACAACCCTTCTCAATCCAGAATTGATGCTATCAAGCAACCAAGCTGGTCCCGCTTGTTTTCAAAAGTACTTGATGCCTTTGCTAGAGTTGGCATCTTGGCAGCCTTCTTCTTGCTTTTCCTTCTTCTCTTGAGCTTGTACGATGATGGTTCATTCTCACCATGACAACTTGATTGTCCTCAAAGTCGGATAGAGAACAAAGTGTTCCTTATCCAATAATATTTCCTGGCCCATCTTTGAGTTAATCAACTCCTGAATTTTGGGGCATACCCACGCCTTCTTTTGGTCCTCCTGTCCTCTTGATAGTCTCAACTATGAGGCTCATGACCTTGAATTTCCGGGGCACATCAAATATGTGTAGGAAATTAATTGCATGCCCTCCATCATGTTTGGTCACCCGATTTGGGCAAAAGAGTGTGCCTTAGGATCCAGCTTGATCGTTGGCAGCCCAGAAGAAAATGAACTCACCCAAACTTGAAAGTCTCAAGTGCTTCATCTAGGATCTCCTTGTACATCTGTGACATAGAGTTTGATCCATCTTCTTCTTGCATAAACGCCCAAGTCATCTTCATTCTCCTTTGGGGCATTGATCGACTTGCCCATTCCTCAATGGTTGATTGGTATCTCGCTCCTTCGATATCCAAACTATCTGCCATCCGGATAGAAATGTCTTGTGGAGTAGAATTGCATAATGAGCTCATCATTCCAGCTTGGAGCTCCCCAACAAAGTCTGCAACTCCACCCGCACTAAGCTGTCATACCTGTGATAGTGTTCTTCATTTTCCTATGTAGGTCCAATGACCCACCTCATATCACACACTATGGGTTTCTTGTCCAACAAGATGGTCTCATAGAAGTCCCGCTCCCTTTGTGTGGAACATGTAATCTACAACAGTCCTTCTCCCGTGGCATATGGATCTGACTCTTCCATAGCCTCAACCCAATCTCCCCGATATTCATGTTCTCACCACAGATGAGCATCATTGTGGTCTGGAATCTTGGGTTTGAGCTTCCTTAGGACTTGCCTTCATCATCTTCCTCAGAAGAACATCGTGCATCGGGGCCTTGTTCTTTCAGATGGTATACTCCCGTATTCCTTTTAGGTGCACTCTTGGGCTTGGAGGCAGCTTTGGGTGCTTTGGCTTTTGAAGTTGCAGCCTCGACTTTATAGCATCACCCATCAGCTTTTGTGCCTTGGGTGCGCAGCAACCTCTTCTTCTTCCTCTTCTTCCATCATGGAAGGCTTTTCCCAATCACTCCGCCATGGTCTTCTTGACCCTTTCCTTCCTTTTCTTCCTTCTCCAGCAGGCTCTTTGGGTTGGGATTCCAAAGATGCTTGAGGAGACTCGGCTTTAGACATTGGTTGTCTTCCCAGGCCTTTTGATCTTCATTCCGGCTTTACTGCAGCTTGAGCTGCACTCCTTCTTGAGCACTTTCTTCTTTGAACTAGCCTCATCCTCAATCGCCACATAATCCTCATCCTCGCACTCGAGGTCTTCTTCTTCCTTGTCCTAGTGGCAGCTTTGGGCAAATTGTTGGGAGTGCTTCTACTTCCCTCATCTGAGCTGCTAGAGGGACTAGTGCCCTCACCATGTGAATCTGCTCTTCCGACTTGTTCTGCTGTCACTTTGGTTTGACATGCCGCAACACCGATCGCTGACCCTATGAATAGTTATAGATGAGGTAGAGTGATGAGCATCACAAAATGCAGAGATTTTTGAAAAGAATGATTCAAAACTTAGTTTTAGTTTTCCACGTAAAGCATTTCTGATCTACCGATTTTCAAACTCGGTGATACCAAGCAGTTTTGAACCTAAACTTGTGAACTCCTCGACCGAAGTCACATTGGTGGCACCGAGACTGCTAGGGTTTCAAAAGTTTTAAAATCGGTCACACCGAAGATTTCGGTCACCGAGAGTTACTAGTGCAATGGAGTTAGCCAATCGGTGGGACCGAGTTTTCAACTCGGGTCCGAGATGGTTTCAAGGAAACCTAACCCTAAATTTTCAATCACACCTATTCTAAGGATTGTTTTGACTGGATAGAGGTGTTTCAATCGTGGCAAGAAGCTTAATGAACACAATGTGCCGAGAATCGACGAGGATAGCACTCGGATCGAAGTTCATACCCTAGTTCGGCGGTGAACTCCACGCGGCAACCGGAGATGAAACGCTGATGGCAGCGGAGACCAAGGATGGGGGCGGTCAGGCATTAAGTCGATTTATCCAAGACCTAGTAGGCAGAGGAGCTATGCACGGGTAAGAGTTTCGGAGAAAGTTTTCCAAAATTTGCCGGGAATATATAGCCTAACATCTGGCGGGTGACCGAAAGGGAACAACTCGTGGCACCTGAAATTAAGTATATCGACTAGAGGGGGTGAATAGGCGATTTTTTAATTCTTCACTGTGAATTTGTCGTGAGGAAATTCCTTATAAGAACTACTGCAACGGAATAAGTATTCGTAAGTAATCATAACAGTTTTACGTATAGTCATCATGATGAAATGAAGACAAGCACAGAGCATGTAAAGCGTGAATCGGGGATAACAGACAACAGATCGGAAGAAATTGAACTCGAGGAAATTGAGAAAGTTCACCAAATTCTTCAACACAGAGCATGAACAATCACTCAACACAACAATGAGGAAATGAAAGAGTTGAGGAATAGAACCAGATAGGTTGGTGAAGACAATGATTTGTGGATCGCCCACTGGCCGCCTCAGCTTGTACATCCCGTGGAGCGCTGAGTATTTAAACTCGAGGGACACATAGTCCTCGGACACCAAATAGCCGAGCACGCAGCTGTGCACACCAAGTCCTCACCAGATTTCTCTTGAACTAAGGTCACATTGCACTGGCCCAATCACTCGTGGTAAGTCTGCAGCGACTTCCAAACCTTCATGCATCGGCCACTGCGGATCCACAATTCCTCTTGATGTTTCTAGACCATGACGCTTAACCGCCCTGAAGAAGCATAGTCTTCAAAGGTAACAAGTGTCGGATCCACGCAGGATCAATCTCTTCAAAGGATGCTCAATCACTTTGGGTTTGTAGGGGTTTGGTTTTGGGTTTTCCTCAGTCGATGATTTTCGCCAAAGTCCTGGAGGATGGGATGCCTTCAAATGACAAGTGTCGGGCTTTTCTTGGAGCAGCTAACCAGCTAGTGGTGTAGTGGGGCGGCTATTTATAGCCTAGGGAGCAGCTCGACATGATAAGACATAAATTCCTTCAATGATATGACCGTTAGGTGGATAAGATATTTGGGACAGTCTGGCGCCAAGAAGACATGAGCAACGGTCAGAAATTTGACTCTCAAATTTTCAGGGCTATCATGTTCACATCGTAGGCAACCAGACCAGCTTATTCCTAACTCCTCGCTTAGGAATAAATTCTCTAAGAACCGTAAGAACTTCGCCTCCACGGCCATCAAGAAATTGACTAAAATGTATGAGATTTCCAATGGCTTCACCAAGGGATTGGTAGGTGTAGAATTTTGAGTTGAGCATCACATGGAAATTTTTCCTTAGTATTTCTCGACCCCTTTAATAAAGACGGGTGTTTCCTATGACTCAAGAAAGAAAACGAAACTACGAAAACAAAAGTCTTCACGCCTTCATGTTCCTCAAATGAATACCAAGTCTTCAAGGTCACACCAATTTCTTCACTTTCAAAGTCTTCGAAGTCTTCGTAATATCAAAGTCTTCTATCAAGAACTTCATTTTAGGGTCGACTTTCTCTGTGAAATATCAAACTCCTCATAGACTTATAGACCCGTGTACACCCATAAACACATTAGTCCCTTAACCTATAAGTCTTCAATACACCAAAATCACTAAGGCACTAGATGCACTTACAATCTCCCTTTGGGTGATTGATGACAATATAGGTTAAGTTTTCAACGGGATAAATATATGAAGTGTAACATCGATATTGAGGAATTTGATTGCAAGAGATAGAAGAACTCCCCTAAGATGTGCATAGTGAGGAATTTGCTTTTGAGGCAATGCACATTTGAAGAGTTGAATCATGGAGATCTTCCCCTATATCTTGTAATTCATACATGCATTTGACATATAATATGAAGAATTTGAAATGCATGATAAGATATGGATCGAGCATGTAATTCAAGACATGGTATTAACATATAACGAAGAATAAGCATGCAGAGGAACACATCAAAAGTATCGAAAGCACCATCGGGTTTAAGATTACAACTCGATCCAATAAAAGTTTCGTAAGAGCGAGAGTTGTAACTTAGTAAAAAAATGCCTATATAATAGACCCGCTTGAAGACTAACTCAATTTCTCCCCTTTGTCATCGAATGACCAAAAGGATCGAACTGAGGACTAACGCCTCAAGAATATCAAGTTGATGGAGGAGCGCCAATCATTGTCGGGTCGGTTGTCAGTAGGTCCTCCGCAGTTGTCGCCCAAGTCCTCATTTTCACTGTTGTCGCGATGAAGAATAGGAGCTGGCCACCAAGGAAGGAACCTTGACCTTCTTGTGTATCTTCGTGGAGGTGCGCACTAGTCAAATTCTTCCTTGAGACCCATTTTCTTCAGATCTTCTCACAGAGAGACATGAGATAGAACAACCTGTGCATGGCTGAAGGTTTCATGGAGGTAGTATTGGTTTTTCTTCATGCATTGTGTGTTGAGGTCATGTTGTGAAGAATTGAACCAAACCGATGCTTGACCCATTTATGATTGCGATCAACCTTCTAATGAAGACTCCAGGAGTAAATCACTTATCACTATCACTCCCCGGGTGCCGTGGGCTTGAGGATTTTGCTTACAGAAGTTGTTGCATGCAAGAGTCATGAGTGGCAAGAGTCATCATTGGTGGAGTAGGATGCAGTGCTTATGTAAATTGACTCATCCAATGGACTAATGCCTTCATCTATCACAACAGCAGTTGCCTTTGCCTTTGTCATCAAATGAGGAAAATGTTCGCTTGAGGACTTCAATTGGAGGCAAGTAGCTGAAGTGGTTCAGAGTATTTCACTTGTAATTGAGTGAAGACCTTGTCCCGATGAACCTCTATAATCCATGGTGCATAAGGCTTCAAATTTCCAATGGTGACATAGCAATATTCGCCAGAGTCCTCATGAAGAAATCATGGAAGTTTATGGAACGCCATGAATGATATTGAAGATATTCTTTTCATGATGCCAACGATTTCTTCATCATTTGAGTCAGGCCTTTGATAGGGACTCATTGTCTTCGCTGCACGCGATAGATGCAATTCGAGGCATATACAAGTAATTCCTTGACGAGGAATTTGTTTCGAGGGGCTCTACTCCTTCAAAGGCTTCATCAAGACTTTGCATGTAATGATTTGTAAGCCTGTGTTCATTGTAGACGCAACGAGCACCATCAAGGGGAGGACTGAGTGGGAGGGCACGAGGCAATTCAGTTGTCGGGTTCCTTGTAGTGAGTATTTTCCGACATCCAGTCCAAAGACCCATGAGTTCACATCTTCGTGGATTTCCTGTTGTCGGCGCTCGAACGGGGTACCCAGACAGACGGTCGCTCATGGGTCTGCGGAAATGGCTCAAGGTGGCCTAAAGACGCTCCCATCTTCATCAAGACAAGCTCAAGACTCTCACAAAGGGCTTGATTGGCAATGACGACAGTGAAAGCCCTCGTGCACGGCCTCACAAATGGGCTCATGAGGAGGCGGAGAGATCAAGGCGGGGTACTCCACGAGGTGCCCATGACGCAAGCCATGACGATCAAGGGCGCCAAAGGGAAAGCTTGCCCGCACAAGTTGTCCCTTATTTTCCTCTTTGGTGCAAAGGAGGCAAGCGCAGGCTAGATACAGCAAAGGCAGCCATTTCTCGTGCAAATAAGACCAAGACCAACACAACAGCAGGAAGGAGGTCATCGTGAGTCGTTGCCACGCATCACAGAGCCTTTGACAGCGAGGACCAACTTTAGTCAGATAAGTGTACTAGATGTTCCTCTTCAAATGGCTGGGAATTGTTGGCGCCCTTCCCGCCAATATTTGGGAAGAGGCCCAGGCCTATGCCTATAAATAGGGACTATCCACCCATTGTGGTAGAGGATCCTGCATCTTGGATCCGTAATCCAAACAGAGCTAGAGGTCAAGCAATCTAGAGAGAGAGAGAGCGCACCGAACTCCTCCGGGCAGTTCGTCAGACCGCCAAGAATGCATCCTGCTGAGGTCGTTCTTCCTTGTATTGTCTATCATCAGCCCCTCGATAATCCACCACACCACACAACGGAGTAGGGTATTATTCCACAATGGTGGCCCGAACTAGTATATGTCTTTGTGTCAATTGTGTTGCTCTTTTGTAGTTTAGGATCCTGGGCGCAGGCTATCAGGTGTACGTAGGTAGGGGTGAGATCTCCAAGGCAGCACCCTGTAGTTCGAATCCCAGAGGGTCTGCCTGTAAATTGAACCGAAGACATTTGCGCGCCAGGTAGGGTGCGCCGATGCTTTCCTTCCACCGACCTGGGCTTCTCCGCCAACATCGCGGTTCGCTTTATGATGAGTAGCGCCGCCGCTAACTCCGTCGCCACAACAAGAAGCAGGGGCTGGGGCTCGAGTCTTGGCCCCAGCCCTCGCGACAAAAAAGTGGCTGTCGTAATGTTCAAGCCGGAGACGCCATCGCTTATTAACGGCACGACAGATCCAATCGGCCTTCCTGCCGGGGGACGGATTTATAGGTCATTCTTCGAGGCGGGAAGCGACGCCGTATCATGGTTAATCGGCTTCCCATGGTTCTCACCGGGCGCCCGCAGGTGTCTGCTTCCACTCCGCCAAATAAGCCATGGGCTCTCTTGGGAGGAGCTACGACACTTCTTTCCTCATAAAGCACGCCAGGCGCCGGGCGCCTTTGGGTCGCCGCAGAGTTTCTCCTGGCGTGCTCACTTGCCGCCCCACCTTCAAAGCCGCCATCGCCAAGCCATTCGTCTGGCCAGATCGGGCGCCTGCCTCGCTGAGAGCATGGGGCTCCTCCGGTTTGTCGGGCGCCCAAGGCCGATATGGCCTTTAGCTCGGAGGACCACTGAGGAGTTCCGGATTAGGGGGTGTCCGGATAGTCCGAACCATCATCATCGGCCGGACTCCAAGACTATGAAGATACAAGATTGAAGACTTCTGGCCCTGGTCCTGATGGGATTTCCTTGGCGTGGAAGGCAAGCTTCACGACACGGATACGTAGATTCCTACCATTGTAATCGACTCAGTAACCCTAACCCTATCCGTGGCTCTATAAACTGGAGGGCTTTAGTCCAGAGAGACAAACAACAATCATACCATAGGCTAGCTTCTAGGTTTAGCCTCTTTGATCTCATGGTAGATCCATTTTTGTAACACACATCATCAATATTAATCTAGCAGGACGTTAGGGTTTTACCTCCATCAAGAGGGCTCTTTAACCTGTAAAAACATCGTGTCCCTTTGTCTCCCGTTACCATCCGCTTAGACGCACAGGGCGGGACCCCTAACCCGAGATCCGCAGCGTTTTGACAATCGACATTGGTGCTTTCATCGAGAGTTCTTCCTGTCGCCACCGATGAAGGCTCGATGGCTCCTTTGATCATCAACAACGACGCTGTCCAGAGTGAGATTTTTCTCCGGATAGAACTTCGTGGTTCGGCGGTTTTCAGATCAAGGGCCAATACTGGCTGCCACATCCGAGAGCAGATCGAAAGCTACGCTCGCCGCCGCCAGTCAGATTTGAAGTTTAAACTATACGGCCGATATCCGCGGAGACTTGATCTTCGACGGATTCGCTGAGCCACAGCCTGCTGCTAGCCAAGACTGCCTCGAGCGGGTATGATCTAGCTCGCAGCCTTTAATCAAAGGCTTCGAGGCCGCACTGTAATCCGCTTCCGACTCCTTAATCCGGAGCCGATTCCCGATCGAGGATTTAGTGGTTGGACAACGCCGGGGCTTTAATCTCTACGGCGACGAGTCAATCCCATCCCCGCTCCTTTGTGAAGACCTCGACCTGTGGCAAGCTGGATTTTCCGGACTCCGAACTCCCCAAGGCCTCGCCAATCGAATCTGATTGGGCGCCTTCATGGAGTTCATCGTCATGACATCTTTCAGACTCACCCTTTGGCGACATCCCTAATTCACTAAAATCTCTCTTTATCCGAGAGCCCGCCGATTACGGTCGAAGGTTGGGATGCGACGACGAAGAAATTCAACGCCCACCCACCACCCACTTGTAGTCAGCCGCCGCACGATCTAACCGACATGCTAGACTACGACTCAAGACATCGACGGTATGGACGACAATGCCGGAGACGACAAGACCCAGCGCTTATAGGCATCGGAAGGCCACTCGCCATACCATATACATGGTGGACATCCCAAAAGATGGGAATGGCGATGGAACAACGGAGGATGACCCTCCAAGAAGAAGCAAGGCCGAAGCGCCGGGCGCCGCTTCAAATCCCGCACAAAGAAGAATGAAGATTCCGCACCGGAGATAACAATACACCGGACAAGGTCAAGACAATCCACTCCAAAGAAGATCCAGCGCAGAGGATGGAGACGCCAGCCCTCACGAGAGGCCGCGTAAGAAGAGGTAGAGGATTATATGCCTCCTCCGAGACGGCAAGCTCTTCACGAATGAATTGCGTGCCTCGAGGATCCCGCCGAACAAGAGCGCTTAGACGCAGGCTTATGGCCACGCTAACAGCCTCAAGAAAGCAAAGAAAGCTTAGAGCTGATCAGATCTCTACGAGATGGATCAAGTCCTCGCGTCAAGAGCATGAGCTCAACGCCTCCAAAGCTACCCTAAATGCAAGCTGCTCCCCGAAGAGGAGGAGGCTTACAACCCGCATCACCAGAGACAATACCGACCGACCACCCCGTGGTCGCGACAGAGAGGCCTCTAGGCCCTTCACTAGAACCGCACTCGACATCGCCAAAAGCACACGGCCAAAGGGGAACGCCTGACCTGTAGATATATTGAGGACAAGGCAAGACAATCAAGATCGATCTATGGATCGCGGGCACCCCACTGCAGCGTGATTTACAACCGTCAACGACACAAGAAGTCCGCCGGGCCAAAAAATGACCAAGCTCTTTCGAGTCTCCGTGATATTGCCCAAAGAAGGCGCCGACACCCACTATGCTTCAGACGCAGTAATGGATCATCAAATCCTCAAGGGTTTAAACCCACAATATTGAACCTTATGATGGCAAATGCACCCCGCGGTTTGGATCAAGACTATCTCCTTCACATCCACATGGCCCGGTGACGATCTTCACGCCATCAAATACCTCCCCTCGCTTAAAGGACCAGCCCGACATTGGCTCAACAGCTTGCCACAGAGTCAATTGGGAGCTGGAGGACCCGAAGCCGATTCCTCGATAACTTAGGCACTTATGTGCTCCACCGATGCCGATGACCGCCACATAATTCAGCACGATTTAACGCCGTAACTCGACACGGTTTTAACCAAGAAAACCAAATCCCGACCGTCCGGATGCGGAGGCCCTCCGCCTGAATCAAAGAGGGCAGTAAAAGTAACTTTTAATTACCTCAATGAAGAACACAACAATCGAGAAGTGTAGATTTGAAGTTCGCTCGCCAGATCTTCCGCTAACTCGGCGGAGGAAGACAGCTACGGCAAGCGGCGGAGTGAAGATTTCCGCTGACTGCCTGAAAGTACGACAACACGCGAGGTCGAGGCAGTGAAGCTTTTCCTCACCGACGATGGAGTAGCGAAGGGCGCTAGGGTTTGAGAAGCTCGAGAGAGAGAGAGCTCGAAATGAGTAAAGGAAGTGAGGAAGGAGAGGGTATTTATAGTCACAAGAAAATGTTCATCAAGATTTAGGACTAACGTGTTCTCGACCTCTCATTCGCTGACATGTGTCACCCACGCATCAAAAGTGGAGATCGTGTTAGATCGTGGGTGAATAGATAAGTCTATCGGGAAGCGAACGTTTGAGCGGCAAAACCAAAATTTGGATAAGATAAGTTAAAGTTCTTTTCGTAATTTCTTCAATGATGAAGGACAAGTGAAGATTTTGAACAGTTTCAAATAGAACGACATGAAGAATTTGTGAATAGATTGCTGAGTATAGCATAGAGGGGAAGGGTCCGATCACATTCACTTAGCGTAAAATGCAATTGAAGAAATAGCCATAAGTGAATGTCAGAGAGGACATAAACCCATATATATAGCCAATGAAGAAAAACATGAAACAGTGAAGATTTTGCAAAGTTGAAGAATTTGAAAAACTCAAGAATTTCAAAATCGAGGAAAACTCAAATTGAAGATTTTCAACTTTGGTGGTGGCGTGACTCCATCAGATAAGAATGATGATTTCAGACACCGCATAATTGTCGAGGGTTCTAGAATCAAATTCTTCATTAATTTCTTCACACTTAGAGTGTTATTCTTCATTGATTGAAGAAAACGCTTCTTCATGTGTTGTACATCTAAGTCATCAATTTTGCATAAGTGTCGGATGTGTCCTTTTCAAAGAACATTCAAGATTCTAAGATATTTAGCTCACACCGAACAAGCATAACATCCGTGACGAGTGGCTTGCCCGCACTAGGAGGAAAAACCAAACCATGGCAGCCCTCACATCACTCATGACCCGTCATGCAGGAGGACAGAATGGCTAGCACGCAGCAACAACCTCAGCAAAAAATTCGGCAGTCCGACTTCAAGGACCGAAATGGCGCGCTGGTCAGAAAAAAAAACGCCGACAACGGTGATATATTGAGGATACGGCAGTCAATGCCGGATTCAGAGGCTCTAAACCCGTCAGCGGAAAGCCATTCAAAAGAACTACTCCGGTCCGCCCAATTTGGACCGAATACTCGATCACAGCGATACACGGCACTTCAAAAGCTGCCTAACCACACCAACAGGACCGCTGGTCTAAGCAGGCAGGCGTTAATTGTCAAAACAATGACAAGGCTGTATAGCGATGACGAGGATAGACCCAACCACCGAACAATAGAGGACAAGGGTTTCCCCACAAAAGTGACGAACATGATATACGCAACGACATACCCAAAAGGGAGCGGAAGCGCACTCGTGGATGTCACGATGGAGCCAGCTGTCTCAAGTTCAATCCATGGTCCTCCCGCCGATCACTTTGACCGAAGGGACCACTCCCACAAAGATCCGCCACGGCGGATTCGGCCAGACCGTCTTAGACCCAATCATCGATGGATTTCACCTAACCGTAGTCCCCGATGGATTTGCGGCAGAGCTGAACCTGCTTTACTGTGATACAGGCGCAAAATGGGCATAGACCCTCAAGGATTAAACCTACCAAAACGACCTTAAAGGGCGCCATACCGTGTAGAAGCCAATTGTACAGGCTCAATTACATCGAAGTGGTCTTCGGATCCCGGATAACTTCCAAGCGAGGAGTTAATCTTCGACATAGTCCCGCTCCGCGCGCTATCATGCCTTGCTTGACGCATCGCTTGCAAAGTTCAACGCGTGCCGCACTACGATACCTCAAGCTCAAGATGCCAGCCCTCGAGGAGTCATCACGGTCAACGGAAACATCGAACGCTCTCTCCGCACGGAGGAACATACACAATGCTCATGGCAGTAAGTGCAATGCAGCCTCTTAAGGCATTCTCGAGTCCGGCCGTAAGCTGTATGACACGCCAAGCGCCGCCCGGAGTAACTTACAACAAGACCACCTAGCACGCCTGGAGCATCGCCAGGTGAGCAGTGCGGCCCCAACCCCACCTCCCCGAACGCCAAAGCAGGTCCTTCGCAGACACCATTACGCTCAAGATACCATGGGCATGGGGAGAGGGGCACGACCACGATAAACCCAGATCGCGCTCAACCACACCAGTGGGCTCTCAAGTGTGTCGCTCTTTTTCTTTTTTCTTTTTTACTTTACTTTTACCCACGGACTCCGCTTGTCGAAGCCCCGTCCCGCAAGCACTGCTAACTCCACAAGATGCAACAGCGTGGAAGGATAAAGGCTACAACTAATATATGTGTGGTCTCCATTACGCAGCATTTTCATACACCAATCTGCAGCTCACCTCGGAGGGGGACATGTTTACAGTCTCCCTACCTTGCTTATTGCACTATTTGTATCGCTCGCATTCGAAAGCAGCATTTCTATTGAATAAAAACAATGCAGCACCTTTTTGCTTATAATTGCATTTCTTTTTCATACATATGTTCATTCACTTACATGTTGCATCCAGACACTTTGGTACTGCTAATATACACTGTGGGCTTATGTTTCCCAGATTATGGTATGATGAGTCCGAACACTTTCATAAGTGCGGCACCTCAACTTATAGCACTATATGCATCAGCTCAATCATGTCTTGGGTCAATAGTTGTTTCTTCTGCCCCGTGTTTTGGTACCTTACGCTCGCTATATCGGCTAAGGTAGCACTGGAGAACCACTGCGATTCCTATTGGCTCGGGTCAAGCACGCCCGCTGGAGAAAGCTAAACTGACTCGTCATGATGAGGCGAGAGACCGGTCGCTGTTCGAGAGTTTTTTAAGTAGTCCTTAAAGACTTATGCCGCTTAGAGCGAGGAGCCGGATATCGTCCGCCAAGGCGCGGATAGCGCCCCAAATTCGCCTTCAAGACTAGGGGCTTCTAAATTTAAAATTATAGAATTCTATGGCTAAGTGAGAGTGTTCAAGCATTATAAGTCCTGTTGCCTTGTTCGCGGTGTTGAGCGCCTCTCAGATGGACCCAAAATGGGAACAAGAGCGCAAGTTTATCCTTAACACCCCAAAGACTGTGGCATGGGGTTGAAGCCATTTACTTGCCATCTCTCGATTTGATAAACAGCCGCATTAAGGTAATATTTTAAATTAATAAACGTTGCTTAGCGATATGAACTAAGTTTTCAGCGCACAGATAACAAAATGCTAGTCTACTCAAATATTACATCTTTGAGCACTCACCTGCAATAGTGCGCGCCTTCAAAGACACTCTTATAATACATCTCGGCGTGCGATGCTCCTTGCCCTCCGTGGCGGGTCCGTCACAAGCTTCGGCATCCATCTTGCCCGAAAGTGCACCTTTGCGCTGGCAAGGGCCCGACGGCACCCTCAATACAAGCGGAATGCTTGATAACTTCAACCCACGGCACGCATCCATCACCGCCAAGACCAGTCAAGTAGCTCCTGTGCATGGCCTCCTTAGGCCACAACCAACTATGAGGCCCTTCATGGCCTGTTCGCCGCTTTCAGGAGCTCGACCACCTGCTCACCTGGTCGCTATAAGCACTGATGTCCGCCTCACAGATATCGAGACCAAGACCTTCTCCGCCGAGCCCCTCCTCGCCCGGTAGAATGCGGCAGCATCGACACGCCTGCGAGGAAGATCTCGCGAACGCCTCGAGAGTCTGACCGGGTAAGCAATGTGTAATTAACACTCACATGCTTTCTGCATGAAAATGCCTTACCCGCTGCTATTTTCTTCACCGCCAATCTCCTCGGAGGGCCTTGTAGGCTTCGCCTTAGCGGCTTTGGCACTCTCAAGAGCTGCTGTAAGCTCGGACTCTCGAAGTTCGAAGTCACGCCAAGCTCTCATGTTTTTCACGAGATCCTGAGCTTTTGTTGCACTCTCCGCCACCCGCCTCCCTGCTTCTTCTCGCTGAATGTGCCCATGTCAGATTGAGTTCGCCATGCCACCGCCTCCTTCAGGGTCGCCACCTTGTTAGTGGCCCCTACAATACCCACGCTATCCTTGTCATTTTTCTGCAACCAAATCCTTTTCTCAGAAGGTACAATTTTCATAAGGTATTACTTCACCTTCTTTTTCCTCGAGCTGCTTCTTAGCATGGCCGAGCCTGCTCTCGACCGCCGAGGTTTTCCTTCAAAGTATTGACCTCCGCGAATCAAGTATGGGCGGAGGTCGCAAGACAGCCTGCAATCCCATATTGACATATTTTTATATGACTTCAAGGCTTATCTTTAAAGATCCTCATCCGCTTTTCTTTCCTAACACCGAACCGAGCATCGTGGGCTACCGCCTATGCGGTACCATTTTACATATATTGAAATTTTACTCAAAGCCTGTTAGAAGGCTATTGCAGTTTCGTCACCCGCTTCTTGGCGAGCCGAATCTTTCAATCACCGCGACTCATAATAAAGGCGACAATTCTTTCGATGGAGGCGCCATTGAGCGCCCAAGCAATTATCCGCACCTCCAGCTGGACCGGAGGCAGCCATGTCTGGTCTGCCCTTACTTAACGGGGTCGCCACGGACTCCGAGCCACCGTGGCCTCCGGGCTGAGTCCGTGCACAAGTCCGGAGGGTGTCCTCGTGACACCTCCGGCCTCCTCCTCCTCCTGGTGGGTCCTTTTCGATCCCACTGCCCAGTCTGTGGCATCGGGGTGGAGGCAGTCGGAAGGGAATCCATATCCGACGATCCAAGGACCCGCCGACGAACGGGAAGATCATCCTGGGCGGACTGCAGGTTGTATGCGGCATTAGAAAGACATTATGTGGCTAAAATAAAACCTTTGAAGTTATTCGGGAGTCCTGATATTTACGATCTCGCCAGGGCTTGGCCTTTGGATGCCGGGCCAGTTGCCACATCAAGCGCTATGGCAGTCCGGAGGAAGAGTTTTTCCTTCTGATTCTTCGCCTCCCTTGTTGGGGAGGCCTTCCTTTCCCTCCCCACTGGGAGAGGCTTTCTTCTCCTCCTCACCTTGGTGGGAGGAGTCGGCCTGGATTCATCATCCAATAGCATTTGAAAACGGGAACTCTTCCGAGTCCCGTGGCTGCCTTTTTGGTTTTTTTTTCTCCGCACCACGGGTGCCGGAGCCAGCAGCCCTGCTAGGGCGGGCGCCCGCCGGGTCTCTTCCGCAATGGGGCCGACAGGTATCTGCTCGCCTTCGCCAGCCATTCCTGTCAAAGGTAAAGGAGTTTAGATCCCAGATAGAGCCAAACTATGGAAAACAAGTGGTGAAATCACTTACCTCGTCACCGGACGCATGAAAGCGTAATCCGCGATCTTCGGTAGCGGATGCGGGGCTTCGCGCGCTTTGAACAAGACCTTCCGCATATCTTCGTGACGTAGTGTCAAGAGCCCGCCAGGTCCGGTGCTGCCGCCGATCAAACTCCCACATATTAAAGCCCTCATTGCCGGCACGGAGAATCCGCGGATGAGCATGACCTGACTACGCTGACAAGCTTGAGCTTCTTGTCCACCACCGGATATAGGCTTGAAGTCCGGCCAGCCTCCGATCCTCCCCAAATTCCGCCACTCTTTCCGTGAGGTGAGCCGTAGGATGCCAGATCTGAATCGGGGCCGCTGCCCAATCAGGGTCACGCTGCTAGGTGATGTAGAACCACCCCGATTGCCACCCCTTGATGGTTTCCACAAAAGTGCCTCCAGCCACGTGAACGTGGGACATCCCGCCCACCATGGCGCCTCCACACTCCGCTTGGCTGCCCTTCACAACCTTCGGCTTGACACTAGTCTTGAGCCACATGTCAAGCGGGGCTGATGCAGAGGAATGCCTCGCACACGCATTTATAAACGCCGAGATGTTGAGGATGAAATTGGGGCCGATCGTGGAAATCTAGGCCAGAGTAGAACATGAGCCCCCGGACAAAGGGGATGAAGCGGGAAGCCCGTCCATGGAGGAAATGGGGAAGAAATACTACCTCTCATGGGGCTCGGGTTGGGGACGAAGCTCTCCTCGTCAGAGCCGGCGCGCGATGTTTGCCGGATGATATCCGCGCCGCGCAGCTTCTGATCTGCCCTCCGTGACGGAAGAGGCCATCCACTTGCCTCCCGCCCCCGACATAGTTGGAGAAGGTTGAGGTGAGAAGTGCGGACTTGGGCGCCGGAGCTCGAGTTCACGGAGATGGATAAGCCAAGGAGGAAGAAGGCGCAGTAAAAGGTTGGATCTTTATCCCCTTATATGGGCGACAAAACATGTGTCCCCACCGCCCGGTAAAACTCGCTTATCTCCCAAGCGCCACAATCAATGGCGCGTTGGGTTACCCACGTCCGTATTGATGGGAATCCCTGAATAAGGGGAACACGATCTCCGCTCGACAAGACGTGCAAGGAAACCGCCGCTAAAACACACCGAGGTGGAAACAATAAAACAATTTGAGTAAAGGCTTGGTAGTGGTGCGACGCCACGCCACAAAATACGCCAAGAGATTGATCTTGTGTAATATTATTCTCTACGGTGGTATGTGGAATTTATTTTTGCAAGAGCCGCACACTCATCCTCGTGTTCACAATCTTCTATAAATTATTCGGAGGAAGAACCCGCCTTGCAATGTCAAGACAACATGCGCCGACTCGACTTCGTCATTGAAGCCCCGATTCAGGGCTACCGAGGAGTTCCGACTAGGGGTGTCCGACAGTTGTAACTATCATCATCGGCCGGACTCCAAGACTATAAAGATACAAGATTGAAGACTTCGCCCGTGTCCGGATGGGACTTTCCTTGGCGTGGAAGGCAAGCTTACGACACGGATATGTAGATCTCCTACCTTGTAACCGACTCGGTAACCCTAACCCTATCCCAAGGTTCTATATAAACCGAGGGTTTTAGTCCAGAGGACTAAGAACAATCATACCATAGGCTAGCTTCTAGGGTTTAGCTCTTTGATCTCGTGGTAGATCCACTCTTGTAACACACATCATCAATATTAATCTAGCAAGACGAGGGTTTTACCTCCATCAAGAGGGCCCAACTCGATAAAACATCGTGTCCCTTGTCTCCTGTTACCATCCGCTTAGACGCACGCTCGGGGACCCCTACCCGAGATCCGCCGGTTTTGACACCGACAACCACCCTCCAACTCAGCTCGCCGCTGCCTCCCAATGTTGTGCACCCCCACCATGTGCTGTGTACGCCACCAGACCTCATCGACTCTGCAGCGCTGGGCCTCAAATAGGTTTCTTGTTGAAGCCTTCATTCTCCTCCACATACCGGTTGCGGCTTCAGCCCAAAGAAGTTCTTTTCTAACGCCGGAGGCGGTTCAAATTGCCTCGCTGGGCAGATCCGCTCTTCCGTGACCTTTCACACTCACGACAACTTCAAGCATGGAGCTAATCGACTTCGACATCGCCCCCATCGGCCTCCCATACAACACCATCCTCGCTTACCCAAAGCACTAGCCCAATTTATGGTCGCGACTCACCCCACTGACAACCTCATGAAGATGCTCTGGAAAGCAGCGGGCGCCTTCACCGTGGTCCGGAGACGCCGGATGCATTGCAGCGCTTGCTCGTTTTCAAGATCGCGCGCGTACAGCCCATCGACCAGACGCCCCGAGCCCAAGGGGCTGCACCGCCAAGAAGAAGCAACTATTCACCCAAGACAAGGCAGTAAACCAAACAGACATCGAGTCGACGAGGATGGATCCACTAATGCCACTCTTCACCATAGGCACCAACCTCGAGCCCGAAAGCAGAGGAAGCCCCGGTTGAAAACCTCGCGCAGCTTAATAAGAAGCTATTCGCATGGGAACCGGATCAGTGCAGGATCCCAAGAGGCGAATCGAGCATCACCAATGTGTGCCCCAACGACGCCTGCGGAAGCGTAAAGTTTAGACGGCAAATTCACCAAAAGGTGGCTTTCATCGCCCAAGAGACCCGCAAACTAGAAGCGGCAGGGTCATTCGCGAGGTCCGACACTCCTAGATTGGTTGGCTAACCCGTTGTCGCCAAAGAAAGGGGGCGAACGCATGTGTGTCGATTTCACCAACTCTCAACAAAGCTCTGCCCGCAGGATCCATTCCCGCCTCCCTCAGACGCATCAGATCGCCGATTCCACCGCCGAAAAGCGACCTGTTATGTTTCGGATGCCTTCTCTCGCTATCACCAAATCAAGATGGCGGTAGAAGACGGGAAAACGGCCTTCCCGACCCCGCAGGAGTGTACTGCACATGCATGCATGCCTGGCTGCGTGAACGCAGAGCGACCTTTCAGGGCCGATGCACATCACCTTGGGTCCGTAGCTTGGGAGGAATGTTGAGGCCTACGCCGATGACATTGTGGTGAAGTCTTGGGAGGCCAAACCCTGATACAAGACCTGGAGGAAACTCATGATAGCCTCGACAAGTGAACTCCGCTGCTCAACCCGAGAAGTGTGTGTTTGGGGTCCCCTGCAAGTTTCTGGGCTTCTCGTGTCCCATCAGGCATCGAGGCTAACCTGCAAAGGTCAAGGCAACGAGGACATGAGCCCGCCGAGACCTCGTGAGAAATGCAAAGTTCATCAAGGCGGACTGCTGCACAGGACGCCTCATCTCCGTTGGGGGAACGAGCGCTACTCTTCCTCAAGCTAATGAAGAAAAGGGCCCCTTTGAATGGAGTGAGGCCGATAATGCTCCAAGATCTCAAAAGGTACTTAACCAGCCTTTGCGGTAATGGTGGTTTCGCTACCCCAAGAGCCCCCGGTGTTTCACTTGCAGCCACCCCTACTCGCCAACAAGAGCCTGTGGCAAGTTAGAGGAGCCGCCGACCAAAGCCGCAGCCGCCCGTCAAGGCGGGCAGATCAAGGTGGCCTCACACAGACCACTACCACAACCGAGAAGGATCAACCGCAGGGAAGCGCACTCGAATGTAAGAGACCCTCCCCACGCACCAGCCATTGGGGGCTCCACTGCCTTCGTGGAGGCGCCACGGCTCCGGAGGACGCCAACAACACCAACACTCCCAACCTCGCCGGTCACCCCCGTATTTCTTGTCAAGACAAGGTTATGGGACGCAAGGGCGGTGCACTATGCCCCGTAAACTCCTTCTCGCGCCTTGGTGGCCTCGCAAGCTATGCACTATTTTCAGGCCATCCCATCAAGGTTGTCTCGACGCACTTTTGAAAGGGTGCTCAGAGCCCCAACTCGGCCGAAGAGTGGCTGAGTGGACCATCGAGTTGCAAGCGCTTCAGCCAGAATTCAGCACCACCGAGTCATCAAGGAGCTGCTTGAGCGACTTCGGCGAATGGATGGAGGCGCCGGGCCTCAAGGTCGACGAGGATCGATCCTCTCCTCGGAAGCGAGGCGCCTGACGGTTGATCATGTACTGGACGGGCTGCTCCAGATTATCGGGCGTGAGCTCAAGGAAGTGCTTATATCCCTACTCAAGACAAGCTTACTACGCCTCGCGGCAACTCGCTTCAAAGACGAGAAAAGGTCTCCAACAACATAGCGGAATATGAGGGGCTCGATAGCAGGCCCGGCGGTCAGCGGGCTGCCCCGGGAGGAAGCGCCTTACCATCAAGGGTGATTCACAACTCCTCGCCAACTTCTCCAACAAAGTATACGAGCCAAGGGATGAGCACATGGAAGCCTCATCTCGCAGAGGTCCGCAGGATGGAGAAGCGCCTGGGATCGAGTTGCAGCATGTGCCTCGGCACCAATCAAGAGGTCGACGACATCGCCAAACGGGCATCCAGCGGCTACCTGTGAGCCCCAAGCTTTTCGAGGAACGGTTTTCAAGCCCCTCGGCAACGCCATCGCTGTTAAGCACGGTGCAGCTCGGGAAGAGCTCCCTCACCACTCGCCTCGGGAGCCCCGGCTCCAGGCTCCGCCCGGAGCGCTGGGCTCGCCTCCAACACCGGAGCCTCAGAGGGGTGCCGGATCACGAGCTCTCGAGCTACCGACGCAAGGGACTTTGCCGGAAAAGGAGGAGGAAGCGAGCGTGGCGCGGCAGGCCACGGCGCATCGCATCGGGGATGGAGAGCTCTACCCGAAGCGACTAAATGATGTGTCCTCGTTGCATCTCCTGGGAGCAAGGGAAGGAGCGGCCGCAGATATACACGTTGGAGATCAGGCATCATTCATCATCACGACCTCGCTAGCAAGGAGTTCCGCAGCTGGTTCTATTGGCCCATCGCGGCCAAATGATGCCGTGGAGCTGGAAAAGGCTTGCGCAGGCTCGCCAATTCCATGCCAAGCAGATCCATCACCATGGAGGTCTGCAAACTATACCCTCTCGGGCCATTCGCAACTGGGATCGATATCCGGGCCCGCTTCGGGCGCCAGGAGGCAATCGCTACTCTACGCCACTGTGGGACAAGTTCACCAAGTGGGATGAAGTGGAAGCCGCCCGCACCATCCCCGCAGGTTCTGGCGTCAAGTTCATCAAGGGCATCGAAGCCGGTTTGGGGTGCCGAACCGCATCATCACCGGCATAACGGTTCACAGCTCACAAGTAACCTCTTCAAAACATATTGTGCTAACTTTGGGACGCGGTATGCTACGCCGTAGCGCACTCCATGGAGCAACGGCCAGCCGAGCGGGCTAACGCAGAGGTCCCGAGGGGCCTCAAAACCAGGACATTCAAGAAGTAGTCGGAGGCCCGCGGCAAAGGCTGGTACGATGAGCTTCACCGCAGTTGTGGTCCATCCGCATGACCGCATACTTGCCGATCGGGCGAGACCCCGCTCTTCCCGGTCTATGGAGCTTGAAGCATTCTCCTCACGAGGTCGACGCCGCCCGCACGGTCCGGCGCTCAACGAGGCGCAGCAGATGCCATGCGGGGATGGACCTCAGCCGGGGAGGAGCATCGGAAGTGCTGCGCCACGAGCAAGATACCAACAAGCACCGCGGGCGATACCATCGCCGCAACATTCGCCCCCCAGACTCTTGGAGGTAGGGGACCTCGTGCTCAGACGGGTTCTCTCTAGGGAAGGATCGATAAGCTTTCCCCATGTGGGAGGGCCTGCTCAAGGTTGTTCATGTTTGCGCCCGGCCCGCCGCTTGGAGACTCGTGGAGGGGGTGCCCGCCCGCAACGCTGGAACATCCCAGACCTCCGAGGTTTTACCCTAAAAGGCCCGGTTCTCTCAAGAAGGCGAATGCCCGTGAAGTTGTTGCGCTTTTGAAAAGGCCCGTGCTCGTGGAAGAAGGCGTAATGCCTCGAAGTTGTTGCTTTTAGAAAAGGCCCGTGCTCGTGAAGAAGGCGTAATGCCCTGTGAAGTTGTTGCGCTTTGGAAAAGGCCCGGTGCCTGTGAAGAAGGCAAATGCCTGTGAAGCTTATCTTTCTGAGAAAGGCCCGGTACCTGTGAAGAAGGAAAACGCCTGTGAAGCTTATCTTTCTGAGAAAGGCCCGTGCCTGTGAAGAAGGCAAACGCCTGTGAAGCTTATCTTCTTGAGAAAGGCCCGGTGCCTGTGAAGAAGGCCAACGCCTGTGAAGCTCGCCGCCTGTGACACTCTCACATAATAATGAGTTGGGCCTGTACACTCCTGAGTCTCAGAGTGCGGCTCAGCCCCTGGGCTCCCTCCCACGCCCAGCAGGTAGCACTTAGCTCCGCTACCGGGTGAGAAGACGTCAAGACTAGATTGGGTGTCTGACGCCGCTCTTTTCATTCGCTTTCCTAGCTATTTGTTCATTCCCATTTGAAGTTTTATTAGGTGTGCTGCCTTTGGCTTATGCATTTTGCCTCTTCGCCTCCTACCTCGATTTCTCTCATAGAAGTCTCATGAGGGAGCAACGCGCGCCTCATGAAAGTGTTTTCTACCCCACTGCTTGAGGCTTCCCAACCGGGTTTGCTACGGGTGCACCTCTCCAACTGCGGCCCACGGGCACCGCGACGCTGAACACAGATTCGGGTCGGTCGCCTCCACGACCGAGGCCGAAACTACCTCTCCGGCTAATTTTTGCAGGCATGAAGGCTCGACAAGACCTCGGCCCTGGAGGCTAAGACCACGATGTGTCGCCTCAAGATAAGTAATTTTACGCTACGGTGTGTGGCATGCAGGCCTAATACAAAAATAGTGGAAACAAGATGATAATTAAACAAGAAGAGCCTTCAAGCCTGCACCAAGGGCCCTATGCTACCGCCTCCTTGCGCAGAAAAGGAAAATAACAAGACAGCGCTGCTCGCTTGATGCCGATCACTGCTGAAGCTCAAACTGCCTCCGAGTTCAGCGACTTCGCTTCACCGAGGCGCGACGGCATGGACCCGCTACCTCCTCTCCATTTGGCGCGGGCGCGCGGAGCTGCTGGTCACGGCCACCGCCGAGGAGCCGCTGTCCTAGAAGAGTCGCCGGAGCTTCATGAACCCCGAGGCCGCCAACCAAGCCGCCACCATCTTCATCCCGACCGTCATCAGCGCAGCCCACGGCACGTCGCCATCCTCGGGCAGCACCCGCACACGACCGCTCTTCCCTTAACACCTCACGAGAGGGTGGCGCCATTGTCAACTTGAAGTGCAGTGGTGCACCGCCGCTTCAGATCGCTGGCAACGCTTGCCACCGCTGGTCAGCCACGCGCGGGGCGGCGGAGACTTCCAATAAGCCCTGGAGGCCCGGTTGCAGAACCATCCGCCGAGCGAGGCGCCTCGGGCGCCGCCGAAGCTCACCAAAAGGAAGGGAAGTTGAGTTAAAATCGAGTCGGTTCGCCGACCATACGACAAACTCCGCAGCACTTCGCCGAATGGAAGCGCTGCCTAGGGGTCACGCAGCTTATAGCGCCGCTTCCATCAACGGCCCGACGCCCGCCACCGCAGCGGGATCGCTCATGTCCGCATGGAGAAGCGCACGGAACCACAGGTGCTTAGCGAGGACGGCTCTCACCGCTATCGGGGAGAGTCGCTCCACTGGGCGGGCCCTTCCTTCTCCGCTGCCGAGAACCTCTTCGTGGAGCCATGAAAAGAAGGGAAGCAAGAATAGATGGACTAGAAGGGCACGCGCCGCTCTGCGATTTCTATAGCCGGGAAGGCCAACCGCCTCGACCTCCACTTATCATAGGTAATCATGACCCGCCTTTGCATGCGTGGACTTGTCAATTGCAGTGCAGAGGCGCTGCGTGGGGAACAAGACGCCACATCCAATCAATCGCCACGGTAGCACTAAGGTCAGAGTTGTTAGGGCTCATGCATAATAGACTTGCCCCTTCGCTTCCCCGCCAAGTAGCTAGTTCAGCGCGCTCAGGGTCGGCCACTGCCGGCGCTTCCTGGGAACGGGGTACCCAGACTTGCTCGCTCAGCTGCAGGCTTCAAGGGTGGCCCAAAGACGCCCATCTTCATCAGCATAAGCTCAAGACCTCGCGAGGGGCCAGATGCGGGCGGATTTACGTGAAGCCTCGTGCACGGCCTCGGCAGATGGCTCGTGGAGGAGGCGGAGAGATCAAGGCGGGTACCTCATGAGGTGCCTGCGCGCAAGCTTATGACGATCGAGGGCGCCAGCGGTGCCACCACGCGCGAAGGTCCGTGATTTCTTTGGTGCAAAGGAGGCAAGCGCAGCGTAGAGCATCGTGCAAAGGCAGCCATTTCGTGCAACAAGACCAAGACCAACACAACGGCAGGAAGGAGGTCATCATGGAGCCCAAGCCAAGCGCCATCTTCAGAGCCTTTGACAAAGCGAGGACCAACTTTAGTCGATAAGTGTACTAGATGTTCCCTTCAAATGGCCAATTGTTGGTGCCTTCCCATTAATATTTGGGAAGAGGCCCAGGCCTCGGCCATAAAAGGACTAGCCACCCACAGGTAGAGGATCTCGCATCTTGGATCCGTAATCCGAATAGAGCTAGAGGTCAAGCAATAGAGAGAGAGAGAGAGCGACCGAACTCCCCTAGCAGCTTCATCGTGATCGGCCAAGAAACACACTCACGAGGTTGTTCTTCCTTGTATTGTTCATCATAGCCCCGAGGCAATCCACCACACACAATCGGAGTAGGGTATTACAACACAATGGTGACCCAACCAAGATAAACCTTGTGTCTCTTGTGTTGCTCTTTTGTAGTTTAGATCTGCATGCGACAAGATGCGTGTAGGTAGGGGTGAGATCTCCACGCACCCCGTAGTTCAACCTAGAGGGTCTCGCCGAACTCAACTGACACTTGTGATGTGCAGCCGTTGCATAGAATTGAAGAATGAGTTCTTCATTCCAATCACGTATGTCGCAGAAATTCAAGAATTCAAAGCATCGTGAAGAACACGAGGACCGCCTCAAGCCCGGCAGAGATTCCATGTCCACGTGAGGAATGTGTGCATGATCAAAGACTTTGTCTTTGTCTTAAAAGTTGGCTTGACTAGCAGTCCGTAAACGCCTTCCTTATGCGAAAGCGTAATCATAAGGGTTGTAATCAGTGAAGAAACATGCTCGCCAAAGAAGTCTTCATCCTTGAACGCTTGCTTGTGCGAGAATGGATCCTTTGGTTTTGGCAGAGGAGTGTCGCTGAGTTGCATCACTACCTCAGAATCGCAATCTCGTGTTCTTCGGCCGAGGATTTTCTCGTTCCTCTTCATTTGCGTCATGTGTTCAAAGGATCAAGAAGAAGTAGGTTCTTCAAAGACTAGTGGCTGGAATTTCTTCATGCACAGCTTGAGGTGGGATGAGTTTCTTCAGAGCCCAAATGAACGGTTGGTGCAGGGACCGAGGTATTTGTTGTATTGGGGTGAAGAGTGGAGAATTGGGATGCCGACTTTCCCAAAAGTCATCATTCATCACAAAGCGAGTGCATCCAATATCCACGCCTTCATCTTCACTTTTTCAACGCCACTTCTTCACCGTGGACCGAGGCATTGGCGAGGAAACAACAGTGGTGAAGGGATCGATCCACTTCAATTTCTTCATCAATCTGCTCGACGGGCAAAGAATGATTTTCTTCATCGATCCGCTAGGGATCACATATTCTTCACCAAAAGGAACAAGGTCCTTTGATGGCATGGTGGAAATCGAACAGCATCAATCGGATTTTCAAACGAAGCTTGTCATAGGCTTCATCTTCTTTGAGATGAAGATTCAAGCAGCCGATGCTTTCCTTTTCTTCATCGCAGCTCGCTCGCAGCCTTGGTCTTCTTCACATCTGATGTAGATGGAAGGATAGGAGTTGGTGTAGGCGGAGGAGCCGAGGAATCTATTTGAATTTCTCAGCGCAATCGATGCAAATGCTTCTCGACTTCTTTAGTTTCTTCAGCGCACCACTAGTGGATGCCCCGCAATTTCTTCAAAGGGCTGGAATGGAGTTATCAGCCCTAGAACTAGCATTTTCTTCAGCAGGTTGAAAATCATCGCCGTGCCGGCATGTTCTTCAAGAGGGCGAGCGAGGCTCCACCGAGGAACTTCTTGTTGCGCTCGAGCTGCAACATTGGTGAACTTCTTAGTCGTTGACAAATCTGACTTTGGCTCCTTGCCAATCAAGATAATAAGCATCAAGTCATCGCCGAGGGCTTTGATTTCAGATCGATCTTGAGGAGTTCATCGCTTGTCATTTTGACAACGCTTTCCTCGTGAACTTCTCTTTCTCGAATCGAGCCTTCTTGATCTGCTTAGCCTTCTCAAATTTCCATTTCTTCAGATGAAATGGGTCAGATGTGACTTTGGCCAGAGTCAAATGAAAATCAGGCATAGGGTGTCCGATCCTTGTGCCGTAGATCAATGTAATCGAGGATCGCCCTTGATCCAAAAGCAAAGGGCACAGTGTGCCTTTGGCTCTAGCGGCCCTTTCTGCCTGCGCTCTCGATGATTTCTAAGTTCATCATCATCGCCTTCATCGCCGATGGCACTTGGAAGGCAACCTGCTTTTCTTCGGACTTGGCCGAGGACCTCGACCAGTCAAGCCTTTGTCTTCAGCAGTGGGGCCTGATGAAGAGTTTGGTGCAGCCGAGGAACTCACGAGACACCAGAGGCAATAGAGATGCATGTAGTCCTTGGCACGTGGCCGATGTATGTGTGCCGAGGACTTTGTCTGGAGCAGCCGAGGACTTTGGAGGAGGAGCCGAGGATTTTGGAGGAGCAGAGCAAGATGAGGAACTGGCCGTGAGGGCACAGCTTGGTGAAGCACTTGGCTTGTGAGCGGTTTCTTTTGCCATTGATTTTCTAGGCTTGATAGAGGCCTCAGCAAGGGCAGCAGCAAGAGTAGTCTTCATTGAATTTCTCACCGCTTTTTGGCTTGTCTCGCCAACTTGGCTTGGCGCTTGGCCCATTCTTCAGAAAATCCTCACCACGCTTGATGTCGGTGGGGTCAGCTTCTGGCCGTGCCAATGGAGCTCTTGGGCATGGAGGATTTAGTGCTAATTTCTTCATATACTTTGGAGTAACATACCTGCATTCCTCCATTCTCTTGCCCATCTCCTTTCAATCCTCCTCAGATGCCGCTTTGCTCTGATTTTTGTTCTCCTTCCTAACTTGGCCTCATCAGTGTGCAATAGTCATCATAGATGTCCTCGGTATTTCAAAAGCATTCATGACCTCAGCCTCTTTCCTCCTTTTTGTGGCTTCACATTCTGCCATATTCTTCAGCTTGAGGAATTTGAACAATCGAATTCTCTCAAGAAGTATGCAACTTTTCTTCTAGGAACGCCGCAAATGAGTTAAGTTGATGAGAACCTAGTGATTCAAAGCAGGCATATGAGTACCGTGAACACCGTATAGTTGCGAGGAATTTGGAGAGGTCATATGCTCTCGTAAGGTTTTCAAAAAGAACAAGTTTGAGGAATTTGACCAGATGAGCCTTGAAGAATTTCACTAAGCATTCTTTGTCTTAGGTTCCAGAGTTGTATAGATCGAGGATCCACAAAATTGAGGAATCTTGAAGAAAAACGATGCTTAGAGAAACGAATCAAGAACATATGACTAGTGAGGTGTTTTGTGTGAGGATTTGAAGAATAAAACACCTTTGAAGATTTTGTAGAGAAAATTTGAATCAAAGAAGGCAGTAAAAGTAACTTTAATTACCCCGATGAAGAACACGACGAACCGAGAAGTGTAGATTTGAAGCTCGCTGGCCAGATCTTCCACGCCTAACTCAAGGAGGAAGACAGCTACGGCAGCGGTGGAGTGAAGATTTCAGCAGGGCGCTGAGTACGACGGCGACGAGGTCGAGGCAAGGAAGCTCTTCCTCACAAGCGATTTATGGGGTAGCGTGGCGCTTAGGGTTTGAGAAGCTCGAGAGAGAGAGAGCGTTGAACGGAGTAAAGGAAGTGAGGAAGGGAGAGGGGTATTTATAGACGCAGTGAAAAAACTATTCGTCAAGATTTAGGACTAACGTGTTCTCGACCCTTCTCATTCACTTGACATGTGTCACCCACGCATCAAAAGTGGAGATCGTGTTAGATCGTGGGTGAATAGATAAGTCAATCGTGGGATACGGAATGGTTTGAGCGACAAAGCCAAAATTTGGATAAGATAAGTTAAAGTTCCGCTCGCAATTTCTTCAATTGATAAGAACACGGTGAAGATTTTGAACGAGTTTCAAATAGAACGCATATGAAGAATTTGTGAATAGATTGGGTTGAGTATAGCATAGAGTGGGAAGGGTTCGATCACATTCACTTAGCAGAAAAAGCAACTTGAAGAAATAGCCATAAGTAAATGCTATAGAGGACATAAACCCATATATTGAAGAAATAGCCATAAGTAGCCAATGAAGAAAGACAACGGAAACAGTGAAGATTTTGCAAAGTTGAAGAATTTGAAAACTCAAGAATTTCAAAACTGAGGAAAAACTCAAATTGAAGATTTTCAACTTTGGTGGTGGCGGTCCCACCGTGATAAGAATGATCATTTCAGACACTGCATAATTGTCGAGGGTTCTGAGAATCAAATTCTTCATTAATTTCTTCACACTTAGAGTGTTATTCTTCATTGATTGAAGAAAATGTTTCTTCATGTGTTGCACGCCTAAGTCATCAATTTTGCATAAGTGTCGATGTGTGTCCTTTTCAAAGAACATTCAAGATTCTAAGATATTTAGCTCACACCGCAACTTGCTAAATCTCTTCTCATCCAAGGGCTTTGTGAAGATATCGCTAGCTGTTCTTAGTCTTCACAAGATCAATAAAGATGTCTCCTTCAACACATGATCGCTAAGAAAATGATGACGAATCTGAATGTGCTTTGTCTTCGAAAGTGTTGAACTGGTTGTGAGCAATCTTGATGGAACTCTCATTGTCACAGAGAGAGGCACATTATTCACGTTGATGTTGTAGTCCTTGAGGGTTTGCTTCATCCACAGCAATTGAGCACAGCAAGAACCAGCAGCAATGTATTCAGCTTCCGCAGAGACAAAGTGATACGCAGTTCTGCTTTTTTGAGGACCAATGCACCAAAGATCGCCTAAGGAAATGACAAGTACCAGATGTTGACTTGCGGTCCACACGATCACCAAAGATAGTCGAGTCGTAATATCCAATGAGATCAAAAGTAGAGCCCTTGGGGTACCATAATCCTAGTGTTGGTGTGTGAGCTAGATATCAAGAATATGCTTCACAGCCTTATGGTGTGATTCCTTCTGTAGCTTGAAATCGGGCACACATGGAAACACTAAGCATTATATCTGGCCTAGATGCACATAAGTACAATAAAGAACCAATCATGGAGCGGTATACCTTGTGATCAAGTCAATACCATTTTCATCAAGGCATAGATGGCCATTTGTGGGCATAGAAATTTTGACGCTTTGCAATCTTGTATGCCAATTTTCTCGTAACATCCTTGAGGTATTTCTCCGAGATATGAATATGCCATTGCGCTGTTGTTTAATTTGAAGACCTAAGAAGAATTTCCACTCTCCCATCATAGACATTTGATATTCTTCACTCATCATATAGGCAAATTCTTCACTATAACGCTGGTCAAGACAGCCAAAGATAATATCATCAACGATATTTGGCACACATACAGTTCACCATCATAAGATTTAGTAAAGAGAGTAGGGTCGAATGAACCGGTGTGAAGCCATTCTTCATGAAGAATTCCTTCAAAGTATCATACCACGCCTCGAGGGCCTGCTTGAGGCCATAGAGGGCCTTGTTGAGTCCAAGACTTTGTCAGATTCTTGGATCTTCAAAACCGGGGTTGAGCAACATATACTTCTTCCTCAAGCTTACCATTGAGGAATGCACTTTTCACATCCATTTGATATAAAGTGATATTATGATGGTTAGCATAAGCAAGTAATATGCTAATAGCCTCAAGTCTAGCAACAGTGCAAAGTTTCATCAAATCAATTCTTCAACTCGTGTGTAGCCTTGAGCTACAAGTCGTGCCTTATTCCTCACCACAAGGCCATTTTCATCTTGCTTGTTGCAGTAGATCCACTTTGTGCCAATGATATTATGCTTATGAGGATCTGGACGCTGACCAGTTCCTGCACATTGTTGAGCTCGAACGATGTAATTCTTCTTGCATGGCCTGAATCCACTCAGTTCCAGAAATGCTTCATCTACCTTAGTGGGCTCTGTGATAGAGACAAAAGCATAGTGCCCACAAAAGTTAGATAAATGTGAAGCTTTTGAGCGTGAGAGGACCTGGTGCTTCAATGTCATCGATGATCTTATCAACTTGCACTTCTTTGCAACGCGAGGATGAGCTAGTTGTCATCGAGGAACTTGATCAGCATTTTCTTCAAAGATTGTCTTCAGTGCATTAGCTCGACGTTCTTCGCGCTCGGAATGAATTCTTCAGCAGATTCTTCAAGAGGAATGACATCCTCAGCCGCTTTGAACTTGATAGAATCCTCGTGTGCTGGTTCATCTATCACAAAGGTAGGTGCTCTCTTTGCAGCCATTAGTTTCATCGAATCAAGACATCTACAGCTTTCAACAACCTTGTGAAGAGCGTTGTTGAAAACTCTGTAGGTGTGCGAGTCCTTTCCATAACCAAGCATAAAACCTTCATGTCCTTTTGGTGCAAATTTAGCATTGTGATCAGGATCTCTAATCCAACATTTAGCACCGAAGACTTTGAAATAACTCACATTGGGTTTCTTGTCAGTGAGGAGTTCATAGGCAGTCTTCTTGAAGAATTTGTGAAGATATACTCTATTGATGATGTGGCACGCGGTAGCAATTGCATCAATCCAAAACGACGAGGCGCTTTGTATTCATCAAGCATAGTGCAGCCATCTCAACAAGAGTTCTGTTCTTGCGCCCACGACGCCATTTTGCCGAGGAGTATAAGGAGCAGATAACTCATGAGTAATACCAAGTTCAACAAGATAGTCATCAAAACTGGAATTCTTGAACTCAGTTCCATTGTCACTCCTGATGTGCTTGATCTTCACACCAAATTTGGTTGAAGCCCTCGAGGAGAATCGTTTGAAGACTTCCTGCACTTCATGTTTGTAAGTGACAATGTACCCATGTGTAACGAGAGTAATCATCAACAATAACAAAGCCATATAGAGATGCATCATTAGTGACTCGCTGAGTAATGATTAGGACCAAAGAGGTCCATGTGAAGCAATTCAATGGACGAGTAGTGGCCATGATAGTCTTCGCTGGATGCTTGGCCTTGGTCATTTTTCCAGCTTCACAGTGCTCCACACAAGTGATCCTTGGGGAATTTGGCATTCTCAATGCCAATGACATGCTTCTTATTCGCAAGCTGCAGTAAATTCCTCATGCCTCATGACCAAGTCGTCGATGCCATAGCCAGCCTTCAAGCTTTTGCAAGTAGGCACACGGCTGGTTGTGGTCCTCAGAGAAATCAACAATATACAAATCTCCTCTCCTAAAGCCTTCGAAGACTTTGGAATTTTCAGCTTCCATAATCACAACACAACGATACTTGCCAAAGACAACAACCATACCAAGATCACAAAGCATTGAGACTGACATGAGGTTGTATCCTAAGGACTCAACAAGCATGACTTTGTCCATGTGTATGTCCTTAGAGATCACAACCTTACCTAGACCCAATACCGACTTTTTCCTTTGTCAAAGAAAGATGATATGCTTCAAAAGGATGGTGATAAGGAGCATCCATCAATAGATTCTTGTCACCAAATATGTGATTTGTACATCCACTATCGAGGACCCACTCATTGTCTTTGGGTTGATCATCCTGCAGATGAATTAGTGCAGCTTACGAACTCATATACTTCATCAATGAAGAATATGATATCAAATTCATCATATGAATTTCATCAAGCAGTAAAACAGATATAGCAGTATGAGGACGTGTGAAATGAAAGTTTATTTCTTCATGATTAGCCTGCGTCCTTTCACGCAATTTTGTCAGGTCCCCAGCAAATTCTTCAGACGTTAAAGTAGGTCTGGAGACCTGACCCTGCAGAAGAGATTAGTTCTTTTTCTTCACCACCCACATCTGAAGGGGTGGCAAAGAGTTCATCACTCTACGAGCTCCATATGAAATGGTGGCATAGAAGCCAATCCATTTTGTTTCACATACGAGGGGTTAGGGTAAGCATATGAATAAGCAGAGAAATTCTTCGAGGACTTATGAACATAATGGTTTGAAGAATAATGCACATATTCATAGCCCTTAGCTCTACCCTGGGAAACAGAGTTGTTAGCACGATGATAATCATATGAGGACTTTGATCCTTTTGAGGAATTTGATCCATGTGAAGAATTTGGTCCATATGAAGAATTTGATCTGGGGTTCCTATTCTTCACAGGTGGTGTCATGAGGACATTCACCTGAAGACTTTCAAGGCACTTCTTGGGAACCCAGATTTTCTTCATAGGAGAACCGTTCCTGCAGTTAGTGCCAACATATCTAGCAAATACTTCACCATTCTGATTTTTGAACAGTTTATAGTTGGAGTGAAATGACTCATCAGAAGAATGAGGAGATTCACATGTAAAGCAGATAAGTTAGATGGATCAACTGGAGGTCCCTTTGCAGCAACCCATGAGGTTTTGGGATACCGCCAAAGCTTCCAATATGTTCCATCAGCATTGAGTTTCCTCTCAAAGGTAATACCTCTTTCCTAGGGTTTCTACCGAGGATCTGCTTTTAAGCACATCACAAAGAGTCTGATGCCCTTTGAGGCTTTTGTACATGCCTATCATGTACAATTCCTTCAGCCCTGCATTGTCAGTGATACTAGCAATGTCCTCAGATGAGGAATTATTGATAGCAGAGGCAGGTGAAGAATTTGTAACCGCGAAGCATTTGAACATTCAGTGAAGAATTAGCGATTCACGCTCAATGCACTTTAAGCATGGAGGAACAAATTCTTCCCGAGAAGCGCTGATTTGTTGAGCTAGCAATGAATCGCGCCCCTTCTCAAGATCTTCATAGCTCACTCTTAGCTTCTCAAGATCTTGCTTTTGAAGAAATTCATAAGAAAGCTTCTCATGATCGATAAGAGAGTGTTATGATGACCTTGAAGGTTGTCAAACCTAGATCAAGTCTCAAGATTTTCAATGTGGCTTTAGTGCGATCCATTTCTTCACCCAACATATCATCACTTTTGTCTAGCATGTTTTGAACCTTTCAAAAGCCCTTTGTTGTTTTACAGCAATCTTAGCAAGTTTAGAGTAGCTGGCTTGAGATCTTCATCGATTCATTATCACTAGATTCAGAGGAGGTATATTTGAGTACCTTTGCACCCTTTGCCATGAAGCAATAGGTGGGAGCGTAGTCATCATTATCTTCATCAGCCTTGTTGGTGAGGTCAGTTTCTTCAGAGTTGAAGATGGACTTGCTGACGGAAACAGTAGCGAGAGCCAGACTCGCCACACCAGACTCGGACTCCTCAGATGCCTCCTCTTCCTCATGTTCCTCAGATTCAGCTTCAGAGTCCATTTCCTTGCCAATGAATGCCCGAGCCTTCTTCGAGCTGCTCTTCTTGTGAGATGAAGACTTCGAGGATTTTGATGATGAAGATTTTGACGATTTCTTCTTCTTCTTAGCGTCATCAGAACTGTAATCCTTGTATTTCTTCTTCTTTAATTCCTTTTCCCACTGAGGACAATCGTGAATATAGTGAGCAGGTTTCTTGCATTTGTGGCATAGCCTTCTCTTATAGTCACCGGATGAGGAATCACCGCCCTTGAGGATTTTCCAAAGCGACCACGCCTTGAGAACTTCGAACTTCTTCACGAAAGCAAAGTAGCTCCTCGCTCAATTCTTCAGATCACCAAGGCTGCTACCGTAATCTTCACATTCAGATTCGCACAATCGCCTTGGCCTTCGTGAGCACGTGATTTACCATAGCTCTAACCATAGAGATCTCTTTCAAAGAAGTCGAACTCATGAGTATTTAGCCTCGAGGATATCAGCAGGATCAAGTGACTTGTAGTCAAGACGCTCTTGTATCATCGCTGCTGAGTATCAAATGAGGAATCGTTTATCTCAATAATTTCTTCACCACCTCATGGTCGGTGATGTCAGTGGCACCAACTGCTTGAAGCTCATTTGATATGTCAGTGAGGCGATTGAAGGTTTGTTAAACATTTTCATTGTCGAGTCTTTTGAAGGGGTTGAAGAGATTGCGAAGAACATCAACTCGAGAGTCATGCTGAGTTGAGACTCCTTCATTTACTTTGGACAGCCTATCCCAGATAAACTTAGCAGTTTCCAAAGCACTCACTCTTCCATACTGTCCTTTGCTCAGATGGCCACATATGATATTATTTGCTTGAGAATCGAGTTGCTTGAATCTCTTCACATCGGTAGCGTTCAGTGAGGGTGAGACAGAGGGAACACCATTTTCCACAACATACCAGAGATCGGTGTCAATTGCCTCAAGATGCATTTGCATCTTGTTCTTCCAAAGAGGGGTAGTCCGCTCCATCAAAGGTAGGACACCCAGCCGAGACCTTGATCATACCTGCGGTCGACATAACTAAAACTCCAAAGCGGTTAAACTAAATCACACGTAACAAGGAGTACCTTGCTCGATATCAATTGAAAGTGCGTTATATCGACTAGAGGGGGTGAATAGGCGATTTTATGAATTCTTCACCGAGGAATTTGCCGTGAGGAAATTCCTTAGCTAAGAACTACTTGCAGCGGAATAAGTACTCAAGAGTAAGCATAATGAATACAAGCATGGTCACCATGATGAAATGAATACAAGCACAGAGTACGTAAAGCGAATCAGATAACACAAGATGAAGACAAATAGATCAAGAAATTGAACTGAGGAAATTGAGAAAGTCTTCAAAGGAAAGTCTTCAAACACATATATGAACAAACACTCAACACAAGAATGAGGAAATGAAAGAGTTGAGGAAATAGAACCAGAAGGTTGGTGAAGACAATGATTTGTAGACCAGTTCCAACTGTTGTCTCAGCTTGTACGTCTGTTGGAGCGGCTGAGTATTTAAACTCGAGGACACACAGCCCCGGACACCCAAATGCCGAGCACGCAGCTCAGACACCAAGTCCTCACCAGATTCTCCTTGAACTAAGGTCACATGCACTCGCCCAATCACTCGTGGTAAGTCTTCGGCAACTTCCAAACCTTCACAGACTCGGTCACTCGGCGATCCACAATTCCTCTTGATGTTTCTAGACCATGACGCCTAACCGTCTGGAAGAAGCACAGCCTTCAAAGGTAATAAGCGCCGATCCACGCAGATCAATCTCTTCAGATGCTCAATCACTTTGGGTTTGTAGGTGTTTGGGTTTGGGTTTTCCTCACTGATGATTTTCGCCAAAGTCCCTTGAGGATGGGATGCTCTAAATGACAAGTGTCAGCTTTCTCGAGCAGCCAACCAGCTAGTGGTTGTAGGGGCGGCTATTTATAGCCTAGGGAGTAGCCCGACATGATAAGACATAAATGCCCTTCAATGATATGACCGTTAGGTAGATAAGATATTTTGGGACAGTCATGACAAAGACAAAGAACGGTCAGAAATTTGACTCTCAATTTCCTCGTATTATCATGTTTTCATCGTAGGCAATCCAGACCGGCGAATTCCTAACTCCTCGCTAGAATAAATTCTCAACACCATAAGAACTTCGCTCACATCAAGAAATTGACTGAACTGTATGAGATTTCCAAAGGCTTCACTCAAGGGATTGGTAGGTGTAGGATTTTGAGTTGAGCATCACATGGAAATTTTTCCTTAGTATTTCTAATTTCTTTAACAAAGACGGTGTTTCCTATGACTCAAGAAAGAGAAAACGAAACTACAAAAACAAAAGTCTTCACGCTTCATGTTCCTCAAATGAATACCACGCCTTCAAGGTCACACCAATTTCTTCACTTTCAAAGTCTTCGAAAGTCTTCGAATATCAAAGTCTTCACCAAAGAACTTCATCTTTAGGGTCGACTTTCTATAATCAAACTCCTCATAGACTTATAGACATGTGTACACTCATAAACACATTAGTCCCTTAACCTATAAGTCTTCAATACACCAAAATCACTAAGGGCACTAGACGACTTACAATCGGCTGTACCGAGATTGAAAACCTAGATCGACTTAGTGATCTTGGTATGAATGAAATGGAGGAATCGCTGAGACCGAAAAGCACAAAGAAGTTTGGAAGTTTAAGTCTATGACTTAATCGGGACTCCTTAGTGCTCCTCACATAGAGTGGTTCAATCTGACTTGATCAAATTTTGTGATGTAGCATGAATAGAGTTTGAGACGAGAAAAGCATAGATAGCTAGAGAAGGTTCTTAGGCATTCTTGTCCATCCACTTGGCCAAAGAAAAGAAACCAATCAATCAAAACAACAAGTGGATGTCCTCGAATGAGTAAAATATGCAACCAACATGCTCACACAATAAAATGACAAATGAAACATGTGACAAAGCATGCACAACCAATTCTAGCATCTATCAAACAATTGGCGATGACTAGGTCATCTATACATGAGTATATTGACTTAGGAGTCAAATGAGAACATTTGATCAAAGGTCATACTCATCGCTTAAGCTCAAGTGGGGTTACCACTTTACATAAAGCATTTATGTGTTCACATCATTAGAGTTGCTTTGACTCAATTTTAGAGTTAAGCTCCCTAGATGTGAGATCCCCTTAGAGGGATGAACTAACCTTGGGTTTTGTCGATGATGACTTCATGTAGGTGTTGAAGATGTGGATGCTCAATGTTGATGTAGATCTTTTGGAGCAATCCTTTGGAGTGAGTTGCACTTTCAATACCTACATGGGTTAGTCCCACAAGGAACAAACAAGTATATCCATAGACATAGAGTGATGCACACACAAAATGATGTCCATGAAAACATTAGGTTACCTTGTCCCTTGCCTTACCAACATGAGGGTTTGTGACTTTGAACTAGTGCAAGATATGGAAGTTGATTGCACTTGTCCTCTCCTATAATGATATGAGTGAAGAATGTTGGCTGAGTCACCCTCAAGAACTCTCTAGTTCTTCTTCTTCGACCCACATCATCTTGATGGGAGTCCTGGAGTAGTAGTTGTACTTGATGAAGTAGAACTTGACGTAGTCTTGGGAACCCACTGACCAAGGCCTTAGGTGCTTCTTCAAATGCATCAATCTCTCTTGAAGCTTGTCCTTGCCTTTGTTCTTGTGGTCTTGTGGTGGAAGATCATCTTGTGCTTGTGTTCCTTCAAGGAAGTAGGATCATACTTCTCTTGTTGAGGGACAAACTTCATCTTGGGGTATTGATCTTCTTCCCACTCTACTCCATTGGCATTAACTTTCGCTCAAAACCAACACCTTGATTCTTCCTGCCTTCCTTGCCATGCATAATTTCCTCAAATTGCTTACTCCCGCAAGGCTCTTGTATACACCTTCTCTATAATTCCTTCAATAAGCTGTTTTCTTTTCTCAAGTGTAACTTGGCTAAGAGAATCATTAGTGGAATCAAGAGATCTACTAGAAGCAACAATATTGGATTTAGCATTGTTATTGTCACTACTAGAGGAAGAATCTTTCTTGTTCTTGTTACTAGTCTTGACTTGAGGCATGTAAGTAGATAAGAGTAAACGCTGGCAATGTAAGAAGAACTTTTCACGGAGATCATCATTGATTGCTTTTAGGAACTCATGCTCTTGCTCAAGATTGAGCTTTTCAAAGCGTAACTTCTCATGAGCCCTTAAAAGTTCTCGATGATCTTCAAGATAGTTTCATGAGCTAACTTAAGAGTATTTAGTTCTTTAGTTAGTAGCTCAATCTTCTCCTTATCATTGTCATTCATTTCATTTTGATTAGCATGATTAATTGACGTTTCATCATAGTATTCATCACTAGAGTTGTCAAAAGTAAATCATCATCACCTAACAAGTCATCTTCATCACTATTAAAATCAACATACTGTGTGTGTTACCTTAGGACCTTTGGCCATGAAGCATCTTCCAATTCCTTCATTTGGTGAATCAAATATGTCGAGGAGTTGGTTGACACAAGTGCTAGACCGCAACACCTTCATCTTGAGTGTATTCGAGTCGGAGTGATAGCTTCTCTCGAGTGATTGTCTCGGAGTCGGAGCCGGATACCCATTCACCAACATGAGCTTGATGTCTTCGCTTTGTGTAGCTCTTGATGACTTGTCCTTCCTATCCTAATCCTTGCTTCTCCGTGAGGGTCTTCGCTCATAACGATCATCTCTACTCCTTCTCTCTTGGTGGATTCTTCTCTCTACTTCTTCTTTGGAGAATCTTCTTCTTTTGTAGGGTGCCGACACTCATTGAATAGTGTTTGGGTCTCCCACAATTGTAGCAATTGCCCTCGACTAGAAGATCTTTTGTCATTGTAGGACCTTGACTTAGAGCTTCTTTCTTTGCTTATACTCTTGTAGAATTTGTTGAAGTTCTTCACCATTAAGCTCAATTCTTCATTGAAGGTTCTGTTTCACTTGATGATGTGGGGGCTTCACATGAGGCTTGTAAGCACCACTTGACTTGTTGTGAAGTTCCTCCTTATCCTTGAGTGACATCTCATGAGCAACAATTCTTCCAATCGACTTCCGCTGGCTTGAGATCTTTGTAATTTGGCATCATTTGGATCAATGTGCACACGGTATCATATTTTCCATCCAATGCTCTTAGGATCTTCTTGATGATGAATCTGTCGGTCATCTCTTCACTTCCTTGCCAAATCTCATTTGTGATAAGAGCAAGCCTATAGTACATTTCAATGACACCTTCACCATCCTTCATTTTGAACTTGTCAAGTTGACTTTGGAGCACATCCAACTTGGATTCCTGACGGAGTCGGCACCTTCATGCATATCAATCAAAGTATCCCAAATTTCCTTTGCATTCTCAAGACGGCTGATTTTGTTGAATTCTTCTGGCACAAGCCATTGAAGAGGATATCACAAGCTTGAGCGTTGTATTGCAGCATCTTCAACTCTTCCGCACTAGCTTCACTTGTTCGGTTCTCTCCCATCAAAGAATTCACCTTGCAAGCCAATACACACAATAGCCCAAACGGCGGGTTATGTCCGAGAATATGCATTTTCATCTTATGCTTCCAACTAGCAAAATTAGTGCCATCAAAGTAAGGACCCCACGGTGATAATTTCCCTCGCTAGACGCCATACTCTCCTAGGTTGTGAAACCAAGGCTATGACCACCAAAAGCTATGGAAATCAAAGCAAATGGAGACCAAAGCTCTGATACCACTTGTAGGACCTTGAAGTATGTCTAGGGGGGGTGATTAGACTACTTGACCAATTAAAAACTTAACCTTTTCCCAATTTTAGACTTTGGCAGATTTTAGCTATCTTAGCACAAGTCAAGCAATCTTCACATAATTCAAGCAAGCATGCAAAGAGTATATAGGCAGCGGAATTAAAGCATGCAACTTGCAAGAATGTAAAGGGAAGGGTTTGGAGGATTCAAACGCAATTGGAGACACGGATGTTTTTGTCGTGGTTCCGATAGGTGGTGCTATCGCACATCCACGTTGATGGAGACTTCAACCCACTAAGGGTAACGGCTATGCCGAGTCCACGGAGGGCTCCACCCATGAAGGGTCCATGAAGAAGCAACCTTGTCTATCCCACCATGGTCGCCACCATGAAGGACTTGCCTCACTAGCGGTAGATCTTCACGGTAGGCGATCTCCTTGCTCTTCACAAACTCCTTGGTTCAACTCCACAATCTTGTCGGAGGCCCCAAGTGACACCTAGCCAATCTAGGAGACACCACTCTCCAAGAAGTAACAAATGGTGTGTTGATGATGAACTCCTTGCTCTTGTGCTTCAAATGATAGTTCCCCAACACTCAACTCTCTCACAGGATTTGGATTTGGTGGAAAGAAGATTTGAGTGGAAAGCAACTTGGGAAAGGCTAGAGATCAAGATTCATATCATTGGAATGGAATATCTTCACCTCAACACATGAGTAGGTGGTTCTCTCTCAAACTGTGTTGGAGGGGTAGGTTTGTTCGATGGCCTCTTCACGAATGAAGAGGAGGTGGAGGGTATAATAGCCTCCACACAAAATCTAACTGCTATACACAATTTACCAAACTCGTGGGACCGAATCAACAAACTCGGCCTGACCGATTTAAGAAACCTAGTGACCGTTAGGGTTTTCGTGGACCGACATGCAACCTCGGAGACCGATATGGTTAGGGTTAGGCATAACGTAATCTCGGGAGACTGACATACAAACTCGGTGAGACCGATTTTGGTAATTAGCTAACAGAGAGTTGGTCGTAAACTCGGTGGGACCGATTCGCTCTTTCGTGAGACCGAAATGTTACTAAAGGGAAACAGAGAGTTTACATTGCAATCTCGTGGGACCGACGCTCACTTCTTAGACCAAACGTTATGAAGGGAAACAGAGAGATTATAATCCCATCTCGGTGAGACCGAGATCCCTATCGGTGAGACCGATTTGCCTAGGGTTTGTAAGTGCATATGACATTTGAACTCGTGGCGCCGATAGAAAGAATCGGTAGGACCGATTTTGACTTTAGGTTTAGGTCATATGTGGATGTGAGAAAG
>JAHIAM010006062.1:0-36593 GCA_021605205.1 Aegilops longissima | reverse complement strand
AAGTATCATTCCTAAAACAATGCGATTGATTCATTTTAACAGAACATTATTTAACAATACCTTGGTTAAACATGTAGAAAGAACTACAAAGGGATAGTACCATTCCTAACAAGTTTGCATTTTGAACTAAGATTCAGAGTTAATTAATTAGAGTGGCATTGCTTAATTTTACCAAAGAATTAGATTAACAAAAGCATAAATTTCCAGGGGAGGGGCAACAAAGATGTGCTTCCATCTACTTATAAAAGGGGGTGATGAGTTTGTTGTAACAAAGCAACAAGCATCATGTCCGTTGGTCCCATTTTTGTTCACTACTTAATGGGAAAAGACAACAATACAATAGCTTCAATTCAACATTTATTTAAAACAGACCAATACAAGTAGCACAACATCTCAAAGCACACCAAACAATCATGTGGATGAAGGCCGACGACCTTCATGAGACCACCGATAAAATATTAATCTCCAACACTAATAGGAAATCCAACTGCTTTGTTAGTTCCAAATCAAAAGTGTTTCCAGAAGCCAAAATGTCGAATAGCAACAAGTTGAATAGATATCCCGTTTAAAAGAGGCAAAAAAGGAATCAATTATGCTAATAAAGGAGGATGAAACGGCCACAAAAATGGTATCCCGCCAATCCCAACAAGTGTTGCCTTTGAAATAAGATTCAAAGTTAATTCGAGAGTGGCATCAATTATGCTTATAAAGGGGTGATGTGAATTTGTTGTAACAAAGCAACAAGCATCATGTCCGTTGGTCCCATTTTTGTTCACTACTTAATGGGAAAAGACAAATACAATAGCTTCAATTCAACATTTATTTAAAAAGACCAAAACAAGTAGCACAACATCTCAAAGCACATCGACATCATGTGGATGAGACCAAGATTTGAAACAACTCGCCAAAAGAGTGGAAACAAATTCGATCTCCTTTTGTGCGCCCACAAAATTAAGCAAAGTCACCGGTGACATTCAAGTTGAACGCAAACACTTTAAACATAAGTGTTTCGTAACAAAATGTCAATAGCAAAAGTTGAATCGAAATTTGTTTTAACAGAGGCAAAAAGGAAACAATTACTTGCCGATAAAGGAGGATGAAACAAACGGTGATGAAAGAAGCATCTAACTTATCTTGATGGAAAACAAAGTAGGATTGTAGCATTTCTAAACGGGCATTGATTCATATTAACAGAACATTCTCAAACAAATTCTAAAAAAATGTAATTTACTTTTAACAAATCATTGCTTCAATTTTCCAAGATTCTTAGATTAACAACAAAGAAAATAGTTAGGGACATGCCAAACCATGTGCCCACACGATAAATGGGTGATGGAGTATGTAGCCAACAAATATCTTGGTCCCATATTTGTTCTTTTGAACCTTTTTCCTAAGTGAGGGCAAATCTAGTCCCCACAAACCACCACCCCCAGCTTTTCCTTTTCAACAAAGAGATCGGTTCTATTGTGTACCGGGTTACCCCTTTTCCCTTTTCGACCTACAAAGGGCGGATAGCCCCAATACTACTTTTGCCCCTCCTTTCCTCATTGAACCACGCCCCAGATTTTGCTCCACCCACCGCACCTTCTTTCCTCTTTGAACCAAGACCTAGATTCACACAATCAAAAAGACCACATGCAGCTAGAGCAAACGGTTTCAAAGAAACTTATACCTTAGGGTCCCGGGATTGGCAAGGCAGCGGGGAGGCCGGACCCCACACCACGACCAGGAGGGAAGAAGGGTGGTCCCCCCAAGACAAAGGCTGGGTGAAAGAGAAAGCCAGCCGCGGGATTGCCTCCTCGGCGGAGTGAACGCTGACCTCCTCCCTTCCCGTGGACGGGATACGGACGCCCTTCCCAAAGTGAGGGGGGAGAGAGAGACAAGAGGCCAAGCAGCTTGTTTAGATCTGTGAAAGAAGGTAGACGTGAATATGGCAAACCCTAGCAATGAACGCCGAGCCTCCCGGGTAACATATATGTAGTGGGCGAAGGGTGGAGAGTGCAAACCCTAGCTAAAAGCCGAGCCTCCCGCTTATATATATATTTATTGTATGGATCGAGCCCGGCTTCACGACTCCTTTTTTTTGATGAAAGAGCTACCACATTTTGGGCCCATTATAAACCCAAAGGGTGCACTAAGTCAAGCCGCCCATATAGTACTCTCTAAATAAATATATAGTGGAGTGTTTTTTATTCTTCCATAACAATCGCTTTTAAATTGTGTAGTACGAAACTAAACTCTTTATCTAATGTACAAGAAGAAAACTAGTACTACTCCGATGAACTAACGGTCACCCCAGCGCCCCGGTCGATTTGCCCTTCATGTGGTCACTACCTCCCTTAAGGAAAACCACAAATGCGCCAAATTATCGGAACGGTGAGAGTGTGTACAAATAAAGAATTTTAATTTCAATTATCAAAGGTTTGAGATATTATAAAGTTTACTTCAAAAATCTAATATGTGAGTAAATAAAATGGAGGGTTACTACGCCATCCGGTTTTTAGTCCACACCATTTTTAAATCAAAGTTAATATGGACAAATAAAATTTTAAGGGAGCAAAGTTGTGAGAAGGCTTAGAAATCAATACAAAACTTATGCTCTTAGTACCAACGCCGATCCTTCTTCGAGGAAACATTTGGTCATAGCCAATTGTGTGATAAAATTGCACCAACGTGAAAGACACCGGCTCCAACGCAACCAAGGTGAACTGACGAAGGAATCATCTTTGCTAAACAAAGAGCACGATGGAAACAACTTTTTTTCATTGAAAATCGATCATTTCACCACCACGCAACCACAGGCCAACCATGAGCATCGAAGGTCATCGTGGGATGCATCATCCATTTGGCATTTACCCCACCTCCTCCGTCCGCCACATCATCATCGCCCAGCCGGAGCCTCTTCCCCGATGATGTCGCCCATCGCAACAGCTCGACGCCCTCGCCCACCTCCGGATGAGGATCCGCCGCCCATCTCACCGCCCCGCCAGTTCAACCGCCCTGCCCTCCACCTCCAAGGAGCTGTCCGACGATCACCGCCTATCACGGCTGCTCCATCCCCACAAAGCGCCTTTAACCTCGCCACCGAACAGCAAAGATCCTCACCGACTTCTGGACGGGCCGAGGCCTACTCGGCGCCACCAAAGAGGTTGTACACTCATCGATCACACCTTCTCCTTAACTAGACTCCTCCGCCGACGGTGCTCCATCCTCAGACCCCATGGAGCGGCACCTTGAAGCCGGCTCACGACATCTCCACGGCTCTCCCCAAAGGCGAGGCCCTTCACGAAGGCCCATACTACCGGATTCGTCATTGCCTCGGCTTCGCCGTGGTTGCCGTTGCTGTTCATTTCGCTCATCGCTGCCGCTTAGCTGCTGTTGCATTTCCTTGCTTGCGTTGATCTGTCGATTAAGCCACATCAGCTTGATCAATAGACTTTTGGGTCACCGATTTTCGTGGGGTTGGGGGGGCTCACGGAGTTAAGGAAGAACCACCAGAAGGGGACGGGGCTCGCCAGAGAGGTAAACCACTATCTATCTTAGGGTTCGTGGAAGGGGCCTAAAGGGCTGGTCAGTGGGCGTGGCTAGTTGTTTCTGGGCGGCGAGAGGCACTGGGGCCGGGCGGTTCGCCAATGGTGGTCAAGGCCTCGGGGTGCAGGGAAGATGAATGCATGCCCCCTAAACTACTTGTCAAGTGCCTCTCGCTACCATGTGTTTAGTTTCGAAGAGTATTAAGATTCCACAGAAATTTCAGTTTACGCTTAAGTTCAGAGTCAACAGCTTTTACCTCATCTGTTGTAGTGAGGTGGTTTTGGTGATGTTAATTTTACATCCATTTTACATCATCTATTGAGATATTAGAATCCCACTTGAGATTGACGTCCGCCTTGTGTTGCTTCAGCCACGCCTTACGCTCACCGGAGCTGCTCCAACGACGTAATCGATCCATCACAATGCAGAAGTGCCCGGACGCCGCCTCTATGATTCCTCGGATCTTCCTCCACACCGGCTACCACCTCGCTTTAACCTTCAAATACCAACCCAATGATGCCGAGGTTTATACGGCTACAAGAAAGAGGTTGTACACTTGTTGCATCACTTATTACTATACATCACGCCGATCCATTAGGGCTATTTTGGTTCAACGAAAAACGTCGATCCAAAGGGTTGTTACCATCACTCTAAATTTCTGCATGCTCCTTACATAATCTCACCATATTTTTTTCAGATGCATGTCGCTATTGTATTGTCATGCTTGAACATGTAGAGAAAAAGAGAAGAGTTTTGCGCAGTAATACAATGTCATGCAGACATCGCCCATGGTGGGTTCAATGGCAACCTTCCCCACCCCTCTCCGTGATTGTAATCCGAGGAAGATATCTGTTCGAGGCATATTCGACACCGCCGACCGTCCTATTTACCCCAAGGTGTTTGGTTTACCTTGGCATGATGATGTTAGTCATATCATGCATATGTTGCCTTGCAGGCCTACTTTTGACATCATATATGTCATCCGCTTAGTTTAGACATGTTCAGAATGCCACCTGCTTAGTTTCTATATCATATATGGGAATTATGCGTCTCATGTCTTTTAGCCAGCCATAATATATGTGAAATGTGCAATGCCATCCTGCTTAACCAGGCATCATATATTTGAATGATATCTTGCCCATCCTTTTCTTCATTACATTTCCATTTGTCGACAATGTTTGTACATTAAACTACTCTTCCTGTGAATCAGCCATTTGGGTGGGAGATGAAAAATCGAGTGAAAACAAGGCCTTCAGAGTGCATAAGGCTACCGTCAAGCGGATCTCTTGTTGTCCTGTAGCTCCTCGAGATGGATTCGAGACAGATGACCAGTCCTATTCCCCCACCGAGGTGTATGCTCTAACTTGGCACGATTATATCGCTCATATCATGCATATGGTGTCTTGCATTGCATAGTTTAGACATCATATACACAATATTCAACACCATGTTCTTAGTTCACATCATATCAATGCCCTCTGTTTAGCATATAAATCACATATGTGAATTAAATGATGCGATCCTGATTACTTAGATAAGATGTAGGTGAATTATGTCATGCATCCTGTTTAGTTATTCATCATATATTTGAATTATGTTATGCTATGCTATCCAGTTTAGATAGACATCATATATGTGAAATTATGTCATGCTATCCGCTTTTAGTTAAACAATATACATGTCAACTATTTCATGCCCTCTTTTTCCACACTATCTATTGCATATGTCTCTCATACAATGTCTGTACATTCAACTATGTTTCGCTTATCAGCCATTTGAATTGGAGCATGGATGATTCAGCGGAATAAAACACGGTTCAATAAAACAAAGGCTACCTCTTGTGGAGATAGCACCGCCAGGCATGCACAAGAACCAGCCCTACCACACATAACCCAAACTCGCAGATTGTACCCTAACGGATGGATGAGAACCGCTTCACCAATCTAACCCCAACCCAAATTGATAGTAACTCAGCCTGCTGACACAACACCATCTCCACCACAGCTCCCAAACAAGAGCAGTAGTAAGGCAGCTCCAAGGGCCCAAAGGGCCAAGATTATCACGGAACCCTAACTCACCCGCTTAGTACGCCTATTCCTGGAGGAAGCACAACCACCAAATAGTTTAGCATCTATCGATTTGATGTTGTTAAATCGTATGTGCGTATCTTCCCATTTTGGAAATATTATAATCAAGATGAAGGAAAATGCCAGCTATGTGTGTTTGTCCAGAGTTATGTGTAAGTAATGTTATTCATGGCAATTATTTTGCTTTTTCCCATACATCCTACTCCATGATGGTTATAATACAATGAATTTTCCCATTTTCTCTATAGAGAAGGACCGATTTGGAAACTCGGATGAGGTAACCGTGCTAATACCTCTGCTATCTTCAAGAATGCTTGTGGCAGATCGAATTACCTCAAGAAAACGTATTTCACCGCAAAGAAACTCATCAAATTCCTTACGTTCTCCCGAGACACATTTATCGACGATGACTCGAACGCTTGTTCTCAGATCGTCCGTAACCAAGAATGTGGTAAGGTCTATGAGCTCATTTTCTATTTTAAGTATTTTATTCTTTATGCCTTCATCGCTCGCTCATGTAGAACAAGTGCCTAAACTCAAGAACAACTGTTCTAATTTAAGATTCCATTGCTATCATAGTTCAAAAAGCGCTTAGGCGTTAATTGCTTTTGCCACCGCCTTGCGCTTTATCGACCAAAGCGCATGCTATGCGCATTATGCATGATTATGCGTAGTTCTACGCAATGCGCTTTTGCCAACGCTTAGAGCCTAGGGCGCTTAAGCGTCTTAGGCGCCTTTTTTTAACTATGATTGCTTTTCTCTTGTATCACCGTATTTACTCATACATACTTATTTTTAAATTGAAGGATCCAATCAAAACTCCAATGGCACGCAGGTGTTCATCATGTTTCTTTAACAGTTTGCTCTTATCAATAGCTCGTTGATTTCAATTTCAATTGTGTATACAGTTGACTTTCATATCATGCACATTACTAGCATCACAACAGAGCCAATAGTGTTGTTGTACATGTAGACCCGTGGTACCCATCTGAAATCTTGTTGTGCGTGTAGTTTCCTACTTTGTATTCTTTCACCGCTGCTTTGTCTTGAACCGATATGATTTGAACCGTGTTTCTATTTTGATTTGGCAAGACAATGCAAAGGACCATAGGACATAGATATATGTTTGTTTGATGCTTTTATTATGTACTAGTTCTGGCCATAGAAGACTTGGTAGTTTAATCCTGTCCACCTTACTAATGAACTGGTTCACCAAATGAGTTTCATATACTAGTACATGTTAAACTTGTTATGTGTATGCTTGTTCTTCTTTTAGAATGTCATATTGGGGAAGAGTGCCTTATTACAATGGTAAAGGAAGTAATGCGATAAGGTTCAGATAGTGACACATCCTTGTTGGTCTCCAACAAAGATGATAAAACAGCTAAGGAAGACTATCTTGAAGACAGTGAGACAACCCCAAAGTCATGTCTTGGTTTAGTGTTCGAAAGTTATTAGCCACTACCGCATGCACAAGCTATTCAAACTCACCGTCTGAATCAGTTCGTTTGAGTCTCAACTATAAGCTGAAAGACATCTATCACCGCCAAGAAGCGAAGTCCCCGAGCATTCGATGCATACTTTCTCGTGCAACAACAAGCGTTGAGGATTTTAGCGCCAAACAGACAAAGCTAACCAGCTTGCTGCTTATTGCCAAAGATGGTGGATACCTGTGATAACATTTCTTGAGCTCTTCGTTGTTTCAGTTATGTTTTGTTTTGTCAGCTGCGCTTATTTGCATCGTGGCCAATTTTGACGGCCAGGTATGTAATATGCTGCTTTGTTCCTATATTTGCACCGGTATGTAACTTTGATGCCCAAAGGATGTAATATGTGTAATAGCGTAATAGGCTAGCCTTAATTGCTTGCTTATTTATTTCCTTATTGTCTTGTTTAGTTGTTTGCTTTTAGTCATAGCTCTTTTTCTGTGTTTTTTCATTTTTTGGTAACTAGGCCAAAATAATCATGGCAACACACTGACCGTTGTAACCATGGGCCTCCCCCGCAGTCAGTGATCCATGGGCCTTCGCTCGCCGTAGGACCATTGGCCTTCTATACGTCAGAGGATCCATCGCCTGCTATACGGGCCTTAGGGATCAATGGCCTTCTACGGGCCGTAGGATCCATGGGCCTTCTACTGCCATACGATCCATGGCCTTCTACGGCCATACTATCCATGGGCCTCTACGGCCGTAGGATCCATGGGCCTTCTACGGGCGATCATCATTTCACCAATCATGGGCTGTACTATTCATGGACCATAACGTCATATTAGGCTGTATTTGATAACTCTATGAAAACAGCCAGTGGTTTTTTGACATGAAAACGCCAACGAGATAACGGTTCAAGAACGGCCGGGCCGTGACGACGGATTGAATTTGGCCCACAAGCGTAAAATGACAAGAACGGGTCGTAGATGTAACCGAATGTCGTTTAAATGAGCCTAAGAATCAATGGGCCCCGAGAAGGCCGAAGATAACTTAGATGGAAACGACCCAATAGAATAACCGTTAATGGGTATAAATTGACACTGTTATTGCGGGTTGCCACCATGTGCCATTAATGGGCCAAGAGTTACAGGTCCTCATATGGGCCGAAGAAGTCATGGCACACATGGTCGGAAGTTAAAACAGGCTGAATCATATTGACGCCTGATGATGCCATCGGGCCTAATTCGGATAAGCGAACGGGCCCCGGGTTAGCGGGTCGTAAATGGGCTATATGCTAACAAAAGTAACAATGCTTTCGTCCGCCCGCCACTCACCGTCAAACGGGCCAGCTTTTCAGGAATGGGTCGTTAGTCGCGCGCTAACGCGTCGTCAGACATATAGGCGCTTCGGTCCAATGAGCGGATGACATCTGTCCCAACGGTGAGCCGACACGAGTTTCTCCACCAATGATGATTTTACACGGAAAATCCCCATTGGTCGGGTCGTTAACGGTTATCGGATCCAAAACCCGACCGATAGCTTAACGGCGTTCGCTATTTGGATGCCACGCGTTTGTCGCCCTGACAAAAGCACTTCGCGGACGCGCGATTTATCGTCATGGAAGTGGACACTTCCATGATGATAATTTTGGTAATGTCATGGAACATTTCACGACAAAGACATGTATGACTATCTTGATTTCGCTATAAATTTGTCATGGATGTACATGCATGACAAAACGCGACCTACTATGACAAACACGTATCATCACGAAAGTGTATTTTTTTGTAGTGATGGGCCGTTAATGGGTATAAAGTGATAACACTGCTTACGCCGCTTTTACCACGGGCCGTTAAGGGCCGAGGTTACTAAGGGCCTCATATGGGCCAAAAGACGCCATGGGCCGGGTTAAACGGGTTGAATTATATATTGACGGCCCGTATGACGCCATCGGCCTAATTCGATAGCCGCGAACGGCCTCGGGTTAGTGGGCTGTAAATGAGCTATATATGCGAATAGGCCATTAATGTGCTTGCCGTATGGGCTCCTGCCACTCAAGTCAAACGGGCCGCCTTTCACATGAATGGCCTCGCTGGGCAGTGCCACGGTTTATCGCATCATAGGCGCCGGTCCAATTAGTGGATGACATCCGTCCCAACCAAGGAGCCGACATCGCAGTTTCTCCAAAACCAATGATGATTTTACACGGAAATTCCCCATTGGTCGGGTCTGTTAACGGTTATCGGATCCAAAACTAGACCCGATAGCTTAACGGGCGTTCGTTATGATGGATGCCATGGTTCGGTCACCCTTGACGAAAGCACTTCGCGGACGCATGATTTATCGTCATGGAAGTGGACACTTCCGTGATGATAATTTTGTAATGTCATGGAACACTTCACGACAACACATGTATGACTATCTTGATTCTGCCACAAATTTGTCATGGATGTACGCATGACAAAAAACGACCACTCGTGACAAAACACGATCATCACGGTGTATTTTTGTAGTGTCCCATAATGCACAACCCCAATGACAAGCCAAGCAATTGTTTCATACTTTAGTATTCTCAAACTTTTTCAACTTTCACGAATATATGAGCGAGCCATGGACATAGCACTTCGTGGAATAGAATATGATGATGGGGGTTGTGGAGAAGACAAAAGGAGAAGGTCTCACATCGACGCGGCTAATCAACGGGCTAGGAGATGCCCATCAATTGATGTCAATGCAAGGAGTAGGGATTGTCATGCAACGGGCACTAGAGCTATAAATGAAAAGCTCAACAAAAGAAACTGAGTGGGTGTGCATCCAACTTGCTTGCTCACAAGACCTAGGGCATTTGAGGAAGCCCATTGTTGGAATATACAAGCCAAGTTCTATAATGAAAATTCCACTAGTATATGAAAGTGACAATATAGAGACTCTATCATGAAGATCACTTGCTACTTTGAAGCACAAGTGTGGAAAGGATAGTATCATTGTCCCTTTTATTTCTTTATTTCTTTTTGTTTTGTTTTTGGCCTTCTTTTTTATCCGGCCTCTTTTTTTCTTCTTTTTCGGGACAATGCTCTATTAATGATGATCATCACACTTCTAATTATTTACAACTCAAACATTACAACTTGATACTAGAACAAAGTTATGACTTATATGAATGCTCCCATGTAACGGGGCAATGAATCAAGAGTGACATGTATGAAGAATTATGCATGGTGGCTTTGCCACAAATACGATGTCAACTACATGATCATGCAAACCAATATGACAATGATGAGCGCGTCATAATAAACGGAACGATGGAAAGTTGCATGGCAATATATCTGAACTATGGAAATGCCATAATAGGTAGGTATGGTGGTTGTTTTGAGGAAGATATAAGGAGGCTTATGTGTGATAGAGCGTATCATATCACGGGTTTGATGCACCGTGAAGTTTGCACCAACTCGAGGTGAGAAAGGGCAATGCACTGCATCAAGAGGCTAGCAATGATGGAAGGGTGAGAGGCGTATAATCCATGGACTCAACATTAGTCATAAAGAACTCACATACTTATTGCAAAAATCTCAAGTCATCAAACCAAGCATTACACGCATGCTCCTAGGGGATAGATTGGTAGGAAAAGACCATCACCGTCCCCGACCGCCACTCATAAGGAAGACAATCAAAGAACACCTCATGCTTCAAATTTGTCACACAACGTTACCACAATGCATGCTACGGACTTGCAAACCTCAACAAAAGTATTTATCAATTCACAATTACTCAACTAGCACGACTCTAATATCACCATCTTCATATCTCAAAACAATCATCAAGTATCAAACTTCATAGTATTCAATGTACTATATATGGAAGTTTTATTATACCCATCTTGATGCCCATAATATTAGGACTAATTTTATAATCAAAGCAAATTACCATGCTGCTCTAAAATACTCTTAAAATAATATAAGTGAATCATGAGAGATCAATAATTTATATAAAATAAAACCACCACCATGCTCTAAAAAGATATAAGTGAAGCACTAGAGCAAATGACACTATCTCGAAAGATATAAGTGAAGATCAATGAGTAGTCGAATAATTATAACTATGTGAAGACTCTCTAACATTTAAGAATTTCAGATCTTGGTATTTTATTCAAACAGTGGGAAAAATAAATAAAATAAAATGACGCCCAAGCAAAACACATATCATGTGGTGAATAAAAATATAGCTCAAGTAAAGTTACCGATGAACGAAGATTTAAAGAGGGATGCCTTCCGCATCCCAAGCTTAGGCTCTTGGTTGTCCTTGAATATTACCTTGGTGACTTGGGAATACCCAAGCTTAGGCTCTACCACTCCTTATTCCATAGTCCATCGATCTTTACCCAAAACTTGAAAACTTCACAACACAAAACTGTAAAAACCTGTAAGTCTGTTAGTATAAGAAAATAAAACCACCACTTAGGTACTGTTGTGAACTCATTCTAAATTCATATTGGTAACATCTACTGTGTTACAACTTCTATGGTTCATACCCTCCGATACTACTCATAGATTCATCAAAATAAGCAAACAACACAATGAAAAAAGAATCTGTCAAAACAGAACAAGTTGTAGTAATCTGATCATTCAATACTAACTCCAAAATTCTGAAATAAATTGGTGTACCTGAGGAATTTTTCTATTAATCTTCTGCAAAATAATCAACTTAAAAGCACTTTTTTTTTTAAAAATGGCAGCTAATCTCGTGAACGCAAAAGTTTGCCTTTTACAAGAAGATCATAAAGACTTCACCCAAGTCTTCCCAAAGGTTCTACTTGGCACAAACATTAATTAAAACTTAAAGCCACATCTAAACATAAGCTAGATGAATTATTTATTACTAAACAGAAGCAAAAAGCAAAGAACAAAAATAAAATTGTTGCTTCCCAACAAGCGCCACTGCTTAACACCCCTAGCTAGGCATGATGATTTCAATGATGCTCACATAAAAGATAAGAATTGAAACATAAAGAGCATCATGAAGAATATGACTAGCACATTTAAGTCTAACCCACTTCCTATGCATAGGGATTTTGTGAACAAACAACTTATGTGAACAATGATCAACTAGCATAGGAAGGCAAACAAGAATAACTTCAAAACTTTAAGCACATAGAGAGGAAACTTGATATTATTATATTCCTACAAGCATGTTCCTCCATCATAATAATTTTCAGTAGCATGATGAATGAATTCAACAATATAACCATCACATAAAGCATTATTTTCATGATCTACAGAAAATTACTACTTCCACATAAGCAAAATTTTCTCATTTGGAATAGTGGGAGTATCATAAGAAACTCGAATACTATAAATTGTTTACATTAAAAGAGTAATGTTTAGAAAAAGGTAATCATAATCATGACAAGTTTTAATATAACTATTACTACTTTTATAGCATAAGTGTCATCACAATAATCATCATAAGTAGCAACTTTGTTCTCATCATAATCAATTGAAACCTCTTCCAAGATAATGGAATCATTACTAAATAAAGTCATGACCTCTCCAAATCCACTTTCATAATTGTCAAAATAATATTCAACACCCTCCAAAATAGTGGCTATTACTTCCTAAAGTTGACACTCTTCCAAACCCACTTTACATCAATATAAACCATCATAAACAGGAGGCATGCTATCATCATAATATTTGCATATCAAAACTTGGGAGGTTAAACATATCACCTTCATAAACATAGCATCCCCAAGCTTGGGAAAATCATTAATTGCAGCAAATAAATTCTCAAACTTGTCATTCTCATCAAACATGGCATCCCCAAGCTTGGCCCTTTCATATCATAAGCAATCACTCATCATTAATAGTATGGATAGCACAAATAGTATAAAGTATCCTAATCACAATGAGTAATAGGAGCAACATCATTTGGGAGGATACCTTTACCTTTGCTTCTTTTCTTTTCTTTTCTTCTTCACACTGTGGGTTTAATCCGCATTTGAGCCCTTATTAATGAGATTGGTTGAATAGAAGGCCCTCCTCATTACCGATTCATCATAAGAAATAATAGGAGGATATTGGGAAGTATATTCCATTTCATTAGTATTCTCTATTTTCTATTCGTTTTCGTCTTTATGTAATTGGCAATATAAGGATTTTCAATGCAATTCACCACACAATACATATAAATTTCTATATCAAAAATCAAGGACAAATTCTGGCATATCCTTAGTTATACGTTTATTTCTTCATAACCCACAAGCAAACTAAGTTCATTATGATGTGCAAGGGAAATCAAGTCATCACAATTTTGGACACGATTCGATCATGAAACAATTTGCATTGATATTTAAATGACCACGTTCATTGCAAATTTCACAAGAATGGCTAATAAAATTTAAATTTTCAGCACAAACATCTAGCCTTTCTTGCAACCATTTAGTTTCTAAATACTTATGCCTCTTGCAAAATCTATTCCCTATTTGTGTGTACTTGCAAACCTATGCACTCCACAAAGTTGACATGCTTATAAGAGACATTTTCATCATGACTAGTCCAATCATCATTAGTGCTATGATATTCAAAGAGATCATACTAACAATATTGTAATCATGCTCATCATTCAAAGATTTAGTGCCAAACATTTTAATGCATTCTTCTTCTAACATTTTGGCACAATTATCGTAATCCTTATTTTCATGAAAGATATTAAAAAGATGAAGCAAATGAGGCACCCTCAATTCCATTTTTTGTAGTTTTTTATAGACTAAACTAGTGATAAAACCAGAAACAAAAGATTCGATTGCAAGATCTAAAGATATACCTTCAAGCACTCACCTCCCTGCAAGAACGGCGCTTAGAAACTGCTTGATGTCTACTACACAACTTCTTCTTGTAGACGTTGTTGGGCCTCCAAGTGTAGGTTTGTAGGACAGTAGCAAATTTCCTCAAGTGGATGACCTAAGGTTTATCAATCCGTGGAGGCGCAGGATGAAGATGGTCTCTCTCAAACAACCCCGCAACCAAATAGCAAAGAGTCTCTTGTGTCCCTAACACACCCATACAATGGTAAATTGTATAGGTGCACTAGTTTGCCAAGAGATGGTGATACAAGTGCAATATGGATGGTAGATATAGGTTGTAATGTGAAAAATATAAAACAACAAGGTAACTAATGATAAAAGTAAGCACAAACGGTATTGCAATGCGCTGAAACAAGGCCTAGGGTTCATACTTTAACTAGTGCAAGTTCTCTCAAAATAATAACATAATTGGGTCATATAACTATTCTCAACATGCAACAAAGAGTCACTCCAAAGTCACTAATAGCGGAGAACAAACGAAGACATTATGGTAGGGTACTTAAACCACCTCAAAGTTATCCTTTTTGATCGATCTATTTAGAGTCCTGAGTAAAATAACATGAAGCTATTCTTTCCATTCGATCTATCCTAGAGTCCCAGACTAGAATAACACCTTAAGACACAAATCAACCAAAACCCTAATGTCACCTAGATACTCCAATGTCACCTCAAGTATTCAGGTATGATTATATGATATGCATCACATAATCTCAGATTCATCTATTCAACCAACACAAAGAACTTCAAAGAGTGCCCCAAAGTATTCACCGAGAGTCAAGATTTAAAATGTGTGCCAACCCCGTGTAAGTTCACAAGGTCAATCGAACCTCGCAAGTTGATCACCAAAACATACATCAAGTAGATCAATAAAATACCCCATTGTCTTCAATGGTATCCCACTAAGACATACATCAAGTGTCTCAAATCCTTAAAGACTCAACCGATAAGATAACTTAAAAGGGAAAACTCAATCCATTACAAGAGAGTAGAGGGGAGAAACATCATAAGATCCAACTATAATGGCAAAGATCGCGATACATCAAGATCGCATTCACCTCAAGAACATGAGAGAGAGAGAGAGAGAGAGAGAGAGAGAGAGATCAAACACAGCTACCGGTACATACCCTTAGCCCTGGGGTGAACTACTCCTCCTCGTCATGGAGAGCATCGGATGATGAAGATGGCCACCGTGATGGATCCTCCCATAGGTGTCGAACAGGTCCCTGCTACTCCTCTTGAGCACTGCATTGGATTTCCCAAGAGGAGAGGATGATGCAGAAAGTAGCATGAGTATTTCAGTTTTTGAGAACCAGGTATCAATCCAAAGAGGAGGCCACACACAAGTCCTCAGACCAAGACAAACGATAGCTCCTCGCAACAACAACGCGATTAGGGATTGTCAATCCCTTCATGGTCACTTACGAGTGAGATCCATAGAGATGATAGATAATATTTTTGGTATTTTTGATATAGAGATGCAATGTAAAAGTAAAAGGCAAAGTAAAAGCAAAGCAAGTATTAAAGTGATGGATATTGATGATGAGAATAGAACTGGGGCCATAGGTTTCACTAGTGGCTTCTCTCAAGAGCATAAGTATTCTACGGTGGTGAACAAATTATCTGTTGAGCAATTGATGAATTGAGCATAGTTATGAGTATATCTAGGTATGATCATGTATATAGGCATCACGCCCAAGACAAGTAGACCAAACGATTCTGCATCTACTACTATTACTCCTCTCATCGACCGCTATCCAAAGATGCATCTAGAGTATTAAGTTAAACAGAGTAACGCTTAAGCAAGATGACATGATGTAGATAAATTCATGCAATATGATAAATACCCATCTTGTTATCCTCGACAATAATAACACGCGGCCTTGCAACCCTTTCTCGTCACTGTAAGGACACCGCAAGATTGAACCCAAAGCTATGCACTTCTCCCATTGCAAGAACTACCAATCTAGTTGGCCAAACCAAACGGATAATTCAAGAGAGTTGCAAAGATAACCAATCATACATAAAAGAATTCAGAGAAGATTCAAATATTATTCATAGATAAGCTGGATCATAAACCCATAATTCATCGGCCTCAACAAAAACACCGCAAAAAGAAGATTACATCGAATAGATCTCCACGATTGAGGGGAGAACATTGTATTGAGATCCAAAAGAGAAGAAGCCATCTAGCTACTAGCTATGGACCAAGGTCCCAAGCAACTACTCACACTTCACCTCGGAGGGGCTATGTTGATGGAAGTCCTCCGTGGTGGATGCCCCTCCCATGGAGTTCTAACAGGCCCCAAGATGGGATCTCGTGGATACAGGAGTTGCGGTGGTGGAATTAGGTTTTTGCCTTGTTCGACGCTTGGGGTAATGTGAGGTATATATAGGAGGAAGGAGTACGCCGGTGGAGCCGGGCCCACGAGGCGTGGGCGCGCCTAGGGGGGTGCGCCCCACCGTGACCGCCTCTTTCGTTCCTTGGAGTAGGGTCCAAGTCCCCGGATCACGCTCGTGAGAAAATCACGCTCAAGGTTTCGTTGACTCGTTGATATTCCGCTTTCTCAAACATCAAATAGGCAAAAAACAACAATTTCGGGTGGGCCTCCTGCTAATAGGTTAGTCCCAAAAATAATATAGAAGTGTAAAATAAAGCCCAATATAGTCCAAAACAAGAGATAAAGTAGCATGGAGCAATTAAAATTATAGATACGCTGGAGACGATCGTGCATCCCCAAGCTTAATTCCTGCTTGTCTTGAGTAGGTAAATGATAAAAGAGAATTTTGATGCAGAGTGATACTTTGGCATAATTTCAATGTAAATCTTCTTAATTGTGGTATGAATATTCAGATCCAAAGATTCAAGACAAAAGTTCATATTGACATAAAAATAATAATACTTCAAGCATACTAATAAGCAATTATGTCTTCTCAAAATAACATGGCTAAAGAAAGTTATCCCTACAAAATCATATAGTCCGCTATGCTCTATCTTCCCACACAAAATATTTAAATCATGCACAACCCCGATGACAAGCCAAGCAATTGTTTCATACTTAACATTTTCAAACTTTTTCAATCTTCACACAATACATGAGCGTGAGCCATGGATATAGCACTATATGTGGAATAGAATGGTGGTTGTGGAGAAGACAAAGAGGGAAGATAGTCTCACATCAACTAGGCGATCAACGGCTATGGAGATGCCCATCAATAGATATCAATGTGAGTGAGTAGGGATTGCCATGCAACGGATGCACTAGAGCTATAAGTATATGAAAGCTCAACAAAAGAAACTAAGGGTGTGCATCCAACTCGCTTGCTCACGAAGACCTAGGGAAATTTGAGGAAGCCCATCATTGAATATACAAGCCAAGTTCTATAATGAAAAATTCCCACTAGTATAATGAAACAAAATGAGACTCTCTATCATGAAGATCTTGTGCTACTTTGAAGCACAAGTGGTAAAAGATAGTAAGATTAAATTTTCCTCTTTTTTCTCTCATTTTTTCTTTTTCTTTTTTTTCTTTTTGGCCTTTTTCTTTTTTTATTTTTTTTTCGCTCGAGTCTCATCCCGACTTGTGGGGAATCATAGTTCCATCATCCTTTCCTCACTTGGGACAATGCTCTAAAGAATGATGATCATCACACTTTTATTTTTCTTACAACTCAACAATTACAACTCGATTCTTAGAACAAAATATGACTCTATATGAATGCCTCGCGGTGTAATTGGATATGCAATGATTCAAGAGTGACATGTATGAAAGAATTATGAAAGGTGTCTTGCCACAAATACGATGTCAACTACATGATCATGCTAGCAATATGACAATGATGGAGCGTGTCATAATAAATGAATCTGGAAAGTTGCATGGCAATATATCTCGAATGGCTATGGAAATGCCATGATAGGTAGGTATGGTGGCTGTTTTGAGGAAGATATATGGTGGGTGTATGATTCCGCTAAAAGTGCACGGTATTAGAGAGGCTAGCAATGGTGGAAGGATAAAAAGTGCGATAATCCATGGACTCAACATTAGTCATAAAGAACTCATATACTTATTGCAAAAATCTAGAAGTTATCGCAAAGTATTACGTGCATGCTCCTAGGGGATAGATGGTAGGAAAAGACCATCGTCATTCCCCGACCGCCACTCATAAGGAAGACAATCAATAAATAAATCATGCTCCGAGTTCATCACATAACGGTTCACCATATGCGCATGCTACGGAATCACAAACTTCAACACAAGTATTCTAAATTCACAACTACTCAACTAGCATGACTTAATATCACCATCTTCATATCTCAAACAATTATCAAGCATCAAACTTTTCTTAGTATTCAACGCACTCAAAAGAAAGTTTCACAAATCTTGAATACCAAGTATATTAATATTAAGCAAATTACCATGCTATTAAGACTCTCAAAATAATCTAAGTGAAGAATGAGAGATCATAGTTTCTTTAAAATAAATCCACCACCATGCTCTAAAATATCTAAGTGAAGCACTAGATCAAAAATTATCACGCCAAAAGATATAAGTGAAGCACTATGAGCAAAACTATCAAGCTCAAAAGATATAAGTGAAGCACATAGAGAATTCTATCAAATTCCAATTCATGTATGGCTATCTCAAAGGTGTGTACATCAAGGATGATTGTAAACTAACAAGCAAAGACGCAAATAATACAAGACGCCCAAGCAAAACACTTATCATGTGGTGAATAAAAATATAGCTCCAAGTAAATTCATGGAAGTAGATTTAAAGAGGATGCCTTCCGGGCATCCCCAAGCTTTGACTTTTGGTGTCCTTGATTATCTTGGGTGCCATGGGGCACCCAAGCTTAGGCTCTGCCACCCTTGTTCCATAATCCATCAAAAGAATTTACCCAAACTTGAAAACTTCACAACACAAAACTCAATAGAAATCTCGTGAGTCTGTTAGAGAAAGAAAACAAAAGACTACTTAATTTACTGTAATGAACTCATTATTTATTTATATTGGTGTTAAACCTACTTTATTCCAACTTCTATGGATTATAAACTATTTTACTAGCCATAGATTCATCAAAATAAGCAAACAACACACGAAAACAGAATCTGTCAAAAACAGAACAGTCTGTAGTAATCTGTAACTAACGCAAACTTTGAACTCCCAAAATTCTACAAAATTGGAAGACCTAGACAATTTGTTTATTGATCAGCAGCAATTGAATCAGTATTTTATCACGTTCTGGTGATTTTTAATACGGGCACTGAGCTAAAGTTTCTGGAAATTACAGCAAGATCAAATAACTATTATCCAAGAAGATCCAAATTGCCAAACCCCACCTCCTCCGTCCGCCACATCATCATCGCCCAGCCGGAGCCTCTTCCCCGATGATGTCGCCCATCGCAACAGCTCGACGCCCTCGCCCACCTCCGGATGAGGATCCGCCGCCCATCTCACCGCCCCGCCAGTTCAACCGCCCTGCCCTCCACCTCCAAGGAGCTGTCCGACGATCACCGCCTATCACGGCTGCTCCATCCCCACAAAGCGCCTTTAACCTCGCCACCGAACAGCAAAGATCCTCACCGACTTCTGGACGGGCCGAGGCCTACTCGGCGCCACCAAAGAGGTTGTACACTCATCGATCACACCTTCTCCTTAACTAGACTCCTCCGCCGACGGTGCTCCATCCTCAGACCCCATGGAGCGGCACCTTGAAGCCGGCTCACGACATCTCCACGGCTCTCCCCAAAGGCGAGGCCCTTCACGAAGGCCCATACTACCGGATTCGTCATTGCCTCGGCTTCGCCGTGGTTGCCGTTGCTGTTCATTTCGCTCATCGCTGCCGCTTAGCTGCTGTTGCATTTCCTTGCTTGCGTTGATCTGTCGATTAAGCCACATCAGCTTGATCAATAGACTTTTGGGTCACCGATTTTCGTGGGGTTGGGGGGGCTCACGGAGTTAAGGAAGAACCACCAGAAGGGGACGGGGCTCGCCAGAGAGGTAAACCACTATCTATCTTAGGGTTCGTGGAAGGGGCCTAAAGGGCTGGTCAGTGGGCGTGGCTAGTTGTTTCTGGGCGGCGAGAGGCACTGGGGCCGGGCGGTTCGCCAATGGTGGTCAAGGCCTCGGGGTGCAGGGAAGATGAATGCATGCCCCCTAAACTACTTGTCAAGTGCCTCTCGCTACCATGTGTTTAGTTTCGAAGAGTATTAAGATTCCACAGAAATTTCAGTTTACGCTTAAGTTCAGAGTCAACAGCTTTTACCTCATCTGTTGTAGTGAGGTGGTTTTGGTGATGTTAATTTTACATCCATTTTACATCATCTATTGAGATATTAGAATCCCACTTGAGATTGACGTCCGCCTTGTGTTGCTTCAGCCACGCCTTACGCTCACCGGAGCTGCTCCAACGACGTAATCGATCCATCACAATGCAGAAGTGCCCGGACGCCGCCTCTATGATTCCTCGGATCTTCCTCCACACCGGCTACCACCTCGCTTTAACCTTCAAATACCAACCCAATGATGCCGAGGTTTATACGGCTACAAGAAAGAGGTTGTACACTTGTTGCATCACTTATTACTATACATCACGCCGATCCATTAGGGCTATTTTGGTTCAACGAAAAACGTCGATCCAAAGGGTTGTTACCATCACTCTAAATTTCTGCATGCTCCTTACATAATCTCACCATATTTTTTTCAGATGCATGTCGCTATTGTATTGTCATGCTTGAACATGTAGAGAAAAAGAGAAGAGTTTTGCGCAGTAATACAATGTCATGCAGACATCGCCCATGGTGGGTTCAATGGCAACCTTCCCCACCCCTCTCCGTGATTGTAATCCGAGGAAGATATCTGTTCGAGGCATATTCGACACCGCCGACCGTCCTATTTACCCCAAGGTGTTTGGTTTACCTTGGCATGATGATGTTAGTCATATCATGCATATGTTGCCTTGCAGGCCTACTTTTGACATCATATATGTCATCCGCTTAGTTTAGACATGTTCAGAATGCCACCTGCTTAGTTTCTATATCATATATGGGAATTATGCGTCTCATGTCTTTTAGCCAGCCATAATATATGTGAAATGTGCAATGCCATCCTGCTTAACCAGGCATCATATATTTGAATGATATCTTGCCCATCCTTTTCTTCATTACATTTCCATTTGTCGACAATGTTTGTACATTAAACTACTCTTCCTGTGAATCAGCCATTTGGGTGGGAGATGAAAAATCGAGTGAAAACAAGGCCTTCAGAGTGCATAAGGCTACCGTCAAGCGGATCTCTTGTTGTCCTGTAGCTCCTCGAGATGGATTCGAGACAGATGACCAGTCCTATTCCCCCACCGAGGTGTATGCTCTAACTTGGCACGATTATATCGCTCATATCATGCATATGGTGTCTTGCATTGCATAGTTTAGACATCATATACACAATATTCAACACCATGTTCTTAGTTCACATCATATCAATGCCCTCTGTTTAGCATATAAATCACATATGTGAATTAAATGATGCGATCCTGATTACTTAGATAAGATGTAGGTGAATTATGTCATGCATCCTGTTTAGTTATTCATCATATATTTGAATTATGTTATGCTATGCTATCCAGTTTAGATAGACATCATATATGTGAAATTATGTCATGCTATCCGCTTTTAGTTAAACAATATACATGTCAACTATTTCATGCCCTCTTTTTCCACACTATCTATTGCATATGTCTCTCATACAATGTCTGTACATTCAACTATGTTTCGCTTATCAGCCATTTGAATTGGAGCATGGATGATTCAGCGGAATAAAACACGGTTCAATAAAACAAAGGCTACCTCTTGTGGAGATAGCACCGCCAGGCATGCACAAGAACCAGCCCTACCACACATAACCCAAACTCGCAGATTGTACCCTAACGGATGGATGAGAACCGCTTCACCAATCTAACCCCAACCCAAATTGATAGTAACTCAGCCTGCTGACACAACACCATCTCCACCACAGCTCCCAAACAAGAGCAGTAGTAAGGCAGCTCCAAGGGCCCAAAGGGCCAAGATTATCACGGAACCCTAACTCACCCGCTTAGTACGCCTATTCCTGGAGGAAGCACAACCACCAAATAGTTTAGCATCTATCGATTTGATGTTGTTAAATCGTATGTGCGTATCTTCCCATTTTGGAAATATTATAATCAAGATGAAGGAAAATGCCAGCTATGTGTGTTTGTCCAGAGTTATGTGTAAGTAATGTTATTCATGGCAATTATTTTGCTTTTTCCCATACATCCTACTCCATGATGGTTATAATACAATGAATTTTCCCATTTTCTCTATAGAGAAGGACCGATTTGGAAACTCGGATGAGGTAACCGTGCTAATACCTCTGCTATCTTCAAGAATGCTTGTGGCAGATCGAATTACCTCAAGAAAACGTATTTCACCGCAAAGAAACTCATCAAATTCCTTACGTTCTCCCGAGACACATTTATCGACGATGACTCGAACGCTTGTTCTCAGATCGTCCGTAACCAAGAATGTGGTAAGGTCTATGAGCTCATTTTCTATTTTAAGTATTTTATTCTTTATGCCTTCATCGCTCGCTCATGTAGAACAAGTGCCTAAACTCAAGAACAACTGTTCTAATTTAAGATTCCATTGCTATCATAGTTCAAAAAGCGCTTAGGCGTTAATTGCTTTTGCCACCGCCTTGCGCTTTATCGACCAAAGCGCATGCTATGCGCATTATGCATGATTATGCGTAGTTCTACGCAATGCGCTTTTGCCAACGCTTAGAGCCTAGGGCGCTTAAGCGTCTTAGGCGCCTTTTTTTAACTATGATTGCTTTTCTCTTGTATCACCGTATTTACTCATACATACTTATTTTTAAATTGAAGGATCCAATCAAAACTCCAATGGCACGCAGGTGTTCATCATGTTTCTTTAACAGTTTGCTCTTATCAATAGCTCGTTGATTTCAATTTCAATTGTGTATACAGTTGACTTTCATATCATGCACATTACTAGCATCACAACAGAGCCAATAGTGTTGTTGTACATGTAGACCCGTGGTACCCATCTGAAATCTTGTTGTGCGTGTAGTTTCCTACTTTGTATTCTTTCACCGCTGCTTTGTCTTGAACCGATATGATTTGAACCGTGTTTCTATTTTGATTTGGCAAGACAATGCAAAGGACCATAGGACATAGATATATGTTTGTTTGATGCTTTTATTATGTACTAGTTCTGGCCATAGAAGACTTGGTAGTTTAATCCTGTCCACCTTACTAATGAACTGGTTCACCAAATGAGTTTCATATACTAGTACATGTTAAACTTGTTATGTGTATGCTTGTTCTTCTTTTAGAATGTCATATTGGGGAAGAGTGCCTTATTACAATGGTAAAGGAAGTAATGCGATAAGGTTCAGATAGTGACACATCCTTGTTGGTCTCCAACAAAGATGATAAAACAGCTAAGGAAGACTATCTTGAAGACAGTGAGACAACCCCAAAGTCATGTCTTGGTTTAGTGTTCGAAAGTTATTAGCCACTACCGCATGCACAAGCTATTCAAACTCACCGTCTGAATCAGTTCGTTTGAGTCTCAACTATAAGCTGAAAGACATCTATCACCGCCAAGAAGCGAAGTCCCCGAGCATTCGATGCATACTTTCTCGTGCAACAACAAGCGTTGAGGATTTTAGCGCCAAACAGACAAAGCTAACCAGCTTGCTGCTTATTGCCAAAGATGGTGGATACCTGTGATAACATTTCTTGAGCTCTTCGTTGTTTCAGTTATGTTTTGTTTTGTCAGCTGCGCTTATTTGCATCGTGGCCAATTTTGACGGCCAGGTATGTAATATGCTGCTTTGTTCCTATATTTGCACCGGTATGTAACTTTGATGCCCAAAGGATGTAATATGTGTAATAGCGTAATAGGCTAGCCTTAATTGCTTGCTTATTTATTTCCTTATTGTCTTGTTTAGTTGTTTGCTTTTAGTCATAGCTCTTTTTCTGTGTTTTTTCATTTTTTGGTAACTAGGCCAAAATAATCATGGCAACACACTGACCGTTGTAACCATGGGCCTCCCCCGCAGTCAGTGATCCATGGGCCTTCGCTCGCCGTAGGACCATTGGCCTTCTATACGTCAGAGGATCCATCGCCTGCTATACGGGCCTTAGGGATCAATGGCCTTCTACGGGCCGTAGGATCCATGGGCCTTCTACTGCCATACGATCCATGGCCTTCTACGGCCATACTATCCATGGGCCTCTACGGCCGTAGGATCCATGGGCCTTCTACGGGCGATCATCATTTCACCAATCATGGGCTGTACTATTCATGGACCATAACGTCATATTAGGCTGTATTTGATAACTCTATGAAAACAGCCAGTGGTTTTTTGACATGAAAACGCCAACGAGATAACGGTTCAAGAACGGCCGGGCCGTGACGACGGATTGAATTTGGCCCACAAGCGTAAAATGACAAGAACGGGTCGTAGATGTAACCGAATGTCGTTTAAATGAGCCTAAGAATCAATGGGCCCCGAGAAGGCCGAAGATAACTTAGATGGAAACGACCCAATAGAATAACCGTTAATGGGTATAAATTGACACTGTTATTGCGGGTTGCCACCATGTGCCATTAATGGGCCAAGAGTTACAGGTCCTCATATGGGCCGAAGAAGTCATGGCACACATGGTCGGAAGTTAAAACAGGCTGAATCATATTGACGCCTGATGATGCCATCGGGCCTAATTCGGATAAGCGAACGGGCCCCGGGTTAGCGGGTCGTAAATGGGCTATATGCTAACAAAAGTAACAATGCTTTCGTCCGCCCGCCACTCACCGTCAAACGGGCCAGCTTTTCAGGAATGGGTCGTTAGTCGCGCGCTAACGCGTCGTCAGACATATAGGCGCTTCGGTCCAATGAGCGGATGACATCTGTCCCAACGGTGAGCCGACACGAGTTTCTCCACCAATGATGATTTTACACGGAAAATCCCCATTGGTCGGGTCGTTAACGGTTATCGGATCCAAAACCCGACCGATAGCTTAACGGCGTTCGCTATTTGGATGCCACGCGTTTGTCGCCCTGACAAAAGCACTTCGCGGACGCGCGATTTATCGTCATGGAAGTGGACACTTCCATGATGATAATTTTGGTAATGTCATGGAACATTTCACGACAAAGACATGTATGACTATCTTGATTTCGCTATAAATTTGTCATGGATGTACATGCATGACAAAACGCGACCTACTATGACAAACACGTATCATCACGAAAGTGTATTTTTTTGTAGTGATGGGCCGTTAATGGGTATAAAGTGATAACACTGCTTACGCCGCTTTTACCACGGGCCGTTAAGGGCCGAGGTTACTAAGGGCCTCATATGGGCCAAAAGACGCCATGGGCCGGGTTAAACGGGTTGAATTATATATTGACGGCCCGTATGACGCCATCGGCCTAATTCGATAGCCGCGAACGGCCTCGGGTTAGTGGGCTGTAAATGAGCTATATATGCGAATAGGCCATTAATGTGCTTGCCGTATGGGCTCCTGCCACTCAAGTCAAACGGGCCGCCTTTCACATGAATGGCCTCGCTGGGCAGTGCCACGGTTTATCGCATCATAGGCGCCGGTCCAATTAGTGGATGACATCCGTCCCAACCAAGGAGCCGACATCGCAGTTTCTCCAAAACCAATGATGATTTTACACGGAAATTCCCCATTGGTCGGGTCTGTTAACGGTTATCGGATCCAAAACTAGACCCGATAGCTTAACGGGCGTTCGTTATGATGGATGCCATGGTTCGGTCACCCTTGACGAAAGCACTTCGCGGACGCATGATTTATCGTCATGGAAGTGGACACTTCCGTGATGATAATTTTGTAATGTCATGGAACACTTCACGACAACACATGTATGACTATCTTGATTCTGCCACAAATTTGTCATGGATGTACGCATGACAAAAAACGACCACTCGTGACAAAACACGATCATCACGGTGTATTTTTGTAGTGTCCCATAATGCACAACCCCAATGACAAGCCAAGCAATTGTTTCATACTTTAGTATTCTCAAACTTTTTCAACTTTCACGAATATATGAGCGAGCCATGGACATAGCACTTCGTGGAATAGAATATGATGATGGGGGTTGTGGAGAAGACAAAAGGAGAAGGTCTCACATCGACGCGGCTAATCAACGGGCTAGGAGATGCCCATCAATTGATGTCAATGCAAGGAGTAGGGATTGTCATGCAACGGGCACTAGAGCTATAAATGAAAAGCTCAACAAAAGAAACTGAGTGGGTGTGCATCCAACTTGCTTGCTCACAAGACCTAGGGCATTTGAGGAAGCCCATTGTTGGAATATACAAGCCAAGTTCTATAATGAAAATTCCACTAGTATATGAAAGTGACAATATAGAGACTCTATCATGAAGATCACTTGCTACTTTGAAGCACAAGTGTGGAAAGGATAGTATCATTGTCCCTTTTATTTCTTTATTTCTTTTTGTTTTGTTTTTGGCCTTCTTTTTTATCCGGCCTCTTTTTTTCTTCTTTTTCGGGACAATGCTCTATTAATGATGATCATCACACTTCTAATTATTTACAACTCAAACATTACAACTTGATACTAGAACAAAGTTATGACTTATATGAATGCTCCCATGTAACGGGGCAATGAATCAAGAGTGACATGTATGAAGAATTATGCATGGTGGCTTTGCCACAAATACGATGTCAACTACATGATCATGCAAACCAATATGACAATGATGAGCGCGTCATAATAAACGGAACGATGGAAAGTTGCATGGCAATATATCTGAACTATGGAAATGCCATAATAGGTAGGTATGGTGGTTGTTTTGAGGAAGATATAAGGAGGCTTATGTGTGATAGAGCGTATCATATCACGGGTTTGATGCACCGTGAAGTTTGCACCAACTCGAGGTGAGAAAGGGCAATGCACTGCATCAAGAGGCTAGCAATGATGGAAGGGTGAGAGGCGTATAATCCATGGACTCAACATTAGTCATAAAGAACTCACATACTTATTGCAAAAATCTCAAGTCATCAAACCAAGCATTACACGCATGCTCCTAGGGGATAGATTGGTAGGAAAAGACCATCACCGTCCCCGACCGCCACTCATAAGGAAGACAATCAAAGAACACCTCATGCTTCAAATTTGTCACACAACGTTACCACAATGCATGCTACGGACTTGCAAACCTCAACAAAAGTATTTATCAATTCACAATTACTCAACTAGCACGACTCTAATATCACCATCTTCATATCTCAAAACAATCATCAAGTATCAAACTTCATAGTATTCAATGTACTATATATGGAAGTTTTATTATACCCATCTTGATGCCCATAATATTAGGACTAATTTTATAATCAAAGCAAATTACCATGCTGCTCTAAAATACTCTTAAAATAATATAAGTGAATCATGAGAGATCAATAATTTATATAAAATAAAACCACCACCATGCTCTAAAAAGATATAAGTGAAGCACTAGAGCAAATGACACTATCTCGAAAGATATAAGTGAAGATCAATGAGTAGTCGAATAATTATAACTATGTGAAGACTCTCTAACATTTAAGAATTTCAGATCTTGGTATTTTATTCAAACAGTGGGAAAAATAAATAAAATAAAATGACGCCCAAGCAAAACACATATCATGTGGTGAATAAAAATATAGCTCAAGTAAAGTTACCGATGAACGAAGATTTAAAGAGGGATGCCTTCCGCATCCCAAGCTTAGGCTCTTGGTTGTCCTTGAATATTACCTTGGTGACTTGGGAATACCCAAGCTTAGGCTCTACCACTCCTTATTCCATAGTCCATCGATCTTTACCCAAAACTTGAAAACTTCACAACACAAAACTGTAAAAACCTGTAAGTCTGTTAGTATAAGAAAATAAAACCACCACTTAGGTACTGTTGTGAACTCATTCTAAATTCATATTGGTAACATCTACTGTGTTACAACTTCTATGGTTCATACCCTCCGATACTACTCATAGATTCATCAAAATAAGCAAACAACACAATGAAAAAAGAATCTGTCAAAACAGAACAAGTTGTAGTAATCTGATCATTCAATACTAACTCCAAAATTCTGAAATAAATTGGTGTACCTGAGGAATTTTTCTATTAATCTTCTGCAAAATAATCAACTTAAAAGCACTTTTTTTTTTAAAAATGGCAGCTAATCTCGTGAACGCAAAAGTTTGCCTTTTACAAGAAGATCATAAAGACTTCACCCAAGTCTTCCCAAAGGTTCTACTTGGCACAAACATTAATTAAAACTTAAAGCCACATCTAAACATAAGCTAGATGAATTATTTATTACTAAACAGAAGCAAAAAGCAAAGAACAAAAATAAAATTGTTGCTTCCCAACAAGCGCCACTGCTTAACACCCCTAGCTAGGCATGATGATTTCAATGATGCTCACATAAAAGATAAGAATTGAAACATAAAGAGCATCATGAAGAATATGACTAGCACATTTAAGTCTAACCCACTTCCTATGCATAGGGATTTTGTGAACAAACAACTTATGTGAACAATGATCAACTAGCATAGGAAGGCAAACAAGAATAACTTCAAAACTTTAAGCACATAGAGAGGAAACTTGATATTATTATATTCCTACAAGCATGTTCCTCCATCATAATAATTTTCAGTAGCATGATGAATGAATTCAACAATATAACCATCACATAAAGCATTATTTTCATGATCTACAGAAAATTACTACTTCCACATAAGCAAAATTTTCTCATTTGGAATAGTGGGAGTATCATAAGAAACTCGAATACTATAAATTGTTTACATTAAAAGAGTAATGTTTAGAAAAAGGTAATCATAATCATGACAAGTTTTAATATAACTATTACTACTTTTATAGCATAAGTGTCATCACAATAATCATCATAAGTAGCAACTTTGTTCTCATCATAATCAATTGAAACCTCTTCCAAGATAATGGAATCATTACTAAATAAAGTCATGACCTCTCCAAATCCACTTTCATAATTGTCAAAATAATATTCAACACCCTCCAAAATAGTGGCTATTACTTCCTAAAGTTGACACTCTTCCAAACCCACTTTACATCAATATAAACCATCATAAACAGGAGGCATGCTATCATCATAATATTTGCATATCAAAACTTGGGAGGTTAAACATATCACCTTCATAAACATAGCATCCCCAAGCTTGGGAAAATCATTAATTGCAGCAAATAAATTCTCAAACTTGTCATTCTCATCAAACATGGCATCCCCAAGCTTGGCCCTTTCATATCATAAGCAATCACTCATCATTAATAGTATGGATAGCACAAATAGTATAAAGTATCCTAATCACAATGAGTAATAGGAGCAACATCATTTGGGAGGATACCTTTACCTTTGCTTCTTTTCTTTTCTTTTCTTCTTCACACTGTGGGTTTAATCCGCATTTGAGCCCTTATTAATGAGATTGGTTGAATAGAAGGCCCTCCTCATTACCGATTCATCATAAGAAATAATAGGAGGATATTGGGAAGTATATTCCATTTCATTAGTATTCTCTATTTTCTATTCGTTTTCGTCTTTATGTAATTGGCAATATAAGGATTTTCAATGCAATTCACCACACAATACATATAAATTTCTATATCAAAAATCAAGGACAAATTCTGGCATATCCTTAGTTATACGTTTATTTCTTCATAACCCACAAGCAAACTAAGTTCATTATGATGTGCAAGGGAAATCAAGTCATCACAATTTTGGACACGATTCGATCATGAAACAATTTGCATTGATATTTAAATGACCACGTTCATTGCAAATTTCACAAGAATGGCTAATAAAATTTAAATTTTCAGCACAAACATCTAGCCTTTCTTGCAACCATTTAGTTTCTAAATACTTATGCCTCTTGCAAAATCTATTCCCTATTTGTGTGTACTTGCAAACCTATGCACTCCACAAAGTTGACATGCTTATAAGAGACATTTTCATCATGACTAGTCCAATCATCATTAGTGCTATGATATTCAAAGAGATCATACTAACAATATTGTAATCATGCTCATCATTCAAAGATTTAGTGCCAAACATTTTAATGCATTCTTCTTCTAACATTTTGGCACAATTATCGTAATCCTTATTTTCATGAAAGATATTAAAAAGATGAAGCAAATGAGGCACCCTCAATTCCATTTTTTGTAGTTTTTTATAGACTAAACTAGTGATAAAACCAGAAACAAAAGATTCGATTGCAAGATCTAAAGATATACCTTCAAGCACTCACCTCCCTGCAAGAACGGCGCTTAGAAACTGCTTGATGTCTACTACACAACTTCTTCTTGTAGACGTTGTTGGGCCTCCAAGTGTAGGTTTGTAGGACAGTAGCAAATTTCCTCAAGTGGATGACCTAAGGTTTATCAATCCGTGGAGGCGCAGGATGAAGATGGTCTCTCTCAAACAACCCCGCAACCAAATAGCAAAGAGTCTCTTGTGTCCCTAACACACCCATACAATGGTAAATTGTATAGGTGCACTAGTTTGCCAAGAGATGGTGATACAAGTGCAATATGGATGGTAGATATAGGTTGTAATGTGAAAAATATAAAACAACAAGGTAACTAATGATAAAAGTAAGCACAAACGGTATTGCAATGCGCTGAAACAAGGCCTAGGGTTCATACTTTAACTAGTGCAAGTTCTCTCAAAATAATAACATAATTGGGTCATATAACTATTCTCAACATGCAACAAAGAGTCACTCCAAAGTCACTAATAGCGGAGAACAAACGAAGACATTATGGTAGGGTACTTAAACCACCTCAAAGTTATCCTTTTTGATCGATCTATTTAGAGTCCTGAGTAAAATAACATGAAGCTATTCTTTCCATTCGATCTATCCTAGAGTCCCAGACTAGAATAACACCTTAAGACACAAATCAACCAAAACCCTAATGTCACCTAGATACTCCAATGTCACCTCAAGTATTCAGGTATGATTATATGATATGCATCACATAATCTCAGATTCATCTATTCAACCAACACAAAGAACTTCAAAGAGTGCCCCAAAGTATTCACCGAGAGTCAAGATTTAAAATGTGTGCCAACCCCGTGTAAGTTCACAAGGTCAATCGAACCTCGCAAGTTGATCACCAAAACATACATCAAGTAGATCAATAAAATACCCCATTGTCTTCAATGGTATCCCACTAAGACATACATCAAGTGTCTCAAATCCTTAAAGACTCAACCGATAAGATAACTTAAAAGGGAAAACTCAATCCATTACAAGAGAGTAGAGGGGAGAAACATCATAAGATCCAACTATAATGGCAAAGATCGCGATACATCAAGATCGCATTCACCTCAAGAACATGAGAGAGAGAGAGAGAGAGAGAGAGAGAGAGAGATCAAACACAGCTACCGGTACATACCCTTAGCCCTGGGGTGAACTACTCCTCCTCGTCATGGAGAGCATCGGATGATGAAGATGGCCACCGTGATGGATCCTCCCATAGGTGTCGAACAGGTCCCTGCTACTCCTCTTGAGCACTGCATTGGATTTCCCAAGAGGAGAGGATGATGCAGAAAGTAGCATGAGTATTTCAGTTTTTGAGAACCAGGTATCAATCCAAAGAGGAGGCCACACACAAGTCCTCAGACCAAGACAAACGATAGCTCCTCGCAACAACAACGCGATTAGGGATTGTCAATCCCTTCATGGTCACTTACGAGTGAGATCCATAGAGATGATAGATAATATTTTTGGTATTTTTGATATAGAGATGCAATGTAAAAGTAAAAGGCAAAGTAAAAGCAAAGCAAGTATTAAAGTGATGGATATTGATGATGAGAATAGAACTGGGGCCATAGGTTTCACTAGTGGCTTCTCTCAAGAGCATAAGTATTCTACGGTGGTGAACAAATTATCTGTTGAGCAATTGATGAATTGAGCATAGTTATGAGTATATCTAGGTATGATCATGTATATAGGCATCACGCCCAAGACAAGTAGACCAAACGATTCTGCATCTACTACTATTACTCCTCTCATCGACCGCTATCCAAAGATGCATCTAGAGTATTAAGTTAAACAGAGTAACGCTTAAGCAAGATGACATGATGTAGATAAATTCATGCAATATGATAAATACCCATCTTGTTATCCTCGACAATAATAACACGCGGCCTTGCAACCCTTTCTCGTCACTGTAAGGACACCGCAAGATTGAACCCAAAGCTATGCACTTCTCCCATTGCAAGAACTACCAATCTAGTTGGCCAAACCAAACGGATAATTCAAGAGAGTTGCAAAGATAACCAATCATACATAAAAGAATTCAGAGAAGATTCAAATATTATTCATAGATAAGCTGGATCATAAACCCATAATTCATCGGCCTCAACAAAAACACCGCAAAAAGAAGATTACATCGAATAGATCTCCACGATTGAGGGGAGAACATTGTATTGAGATCCAAAAGAGAAGAAGCCATCTAGCTACTAGCTATGGACCAAGGTCCCAAGCAACTACTCACACTTCACCTCGGAGGGGCTATGTTGATGGAAGTCCTCCGTGGTGGATGCCCCTCCCATGGAGTTCTAACAGGCCCCAAGATGGGATCTCGTGGATACAGGAGTTGCGGTGGTGGAATTAGGTTTTTGCCTTGTTCGACGCTTGGGGTAATGTGAGGTATATATAGGAGGAAGGAGTACGCCGGTGGAGCCGGGCCCACGAGGCGTGGGCGCGCCTAGGGGGGTGCGCCCCACCGTGACCGCCTCTTTCGTTCCTTGGAGTAGGGTCCAAGTCCCCGGATCACGCTCGTGAGAAAATCACGCTCAAGGTTTCGTTGACTCGTTGATATTCCGCTTTCTCAAACATCAAATAGGCAAAAAACAACAATTTCGGGTGGGCCTCCTGCTAATAGGTTAGTCCCAAAAATAATATAGAAGTGTAAAATAAAGCCCAATATAGTCCAAAACAAGAGATAAAGTAGCATGGAGCAATTAAAATTATAGATACGCTGGAGACGATCGTGCATCCCCAAGCTTAATTCCTGCTTGTCTTGAGTAGGTAAATGATAAAAGAGAATTTTGATGCAGAGTGATACTTTGGCATAATTTCAATGTAAATCTTCTTAATTGTGGTATGAATATTCAGATCCAAAGATTCAAGACAAAAGTTCATATTGACATAAAAATAATAATACTTCAAGCATACTAATAAGCAATTATGTCTTCTCAAAATAACATGGCTAAAGAAAGTTATCCCTACAAAATCATATAGTCCGCTATGCTCTATCTTCCCACACAAAATATTTAAATCATGCACAACCCCGATGACAAGCCAAGCAATTGTTTCATACTTAACATTTTCAAACTTTTTCAATCTTCACACAATACATGAGCGTGAGCCATGGATATAGCACTATATGTGGAATAGAATGGTGGTTGTGGAGAAGACAAAGAGGGAAGATAGTCTCACATCAACTAGGCGATCAACGGCTATGGAGATGCCCATCAATAGATATCAATGTGAGTGAGTAGGGATTGCCATGCAACGGATGCACTAGAGCTATAAGTATATGAAAGCTCAACAAAAGAAACTAAGGGTGTGCATCCAACTCGCTTGCTCACGAAGACCTAGGGAAATTTGAGGAAGCCCATCATTGAATATACAAGCCAAGTTCTATAATGAAAAATTCCCACTAGTATAATGAAACAAAATGAGACTCTCTATCATGAAGATCTTGTGCTACTTTGAAGCACAAGTGGTAAAAGATAGTAAGATTAAATTTTCCTCTTTTTTCTCTCATTTTTTCTTTTTCTTTTTTTTCTTTTTGGCCTTTTTCTTTTTTTATTTTTTTTTCGCTCGAGTCTCATCCCGACTTGTGGGGAATCATAGTTCCATCATCCTTTCCTCACTTGGGACAATGCTCTAAAGAATGATGATCATCACACTTTTATTTTTCTTACAACTCAACAATTACAACTCGATTCTTAGAACAAAATATGACTCTATATGAATGCCTCGCGGTGTAATTGGATATGCAATGATTCAAGAGTGACATGTATGAAAGAATTATGAAAGGTGTCTTGCCACAAATACGATGTCAACTACATGATCATGCTAGCAATATGACAATGATGGAGCGTGTCATAATAAATGAATCTGGAAAGTTGCATGGCAATATATCTCGAATGGCTATGGAAATGCCATGATAGGTAGGTATGGTGGCTGTTTTGAGGAAGATATATGGTGGGTGTATGATTCCGCTAAAAGTGCACGGTATTAGAGAGGCTAGCAATGGTGGAAGGATAAAAAGTGCGATAATCCATGGACTCAACATTAGTCATAAAGAACTCATATACTTATTGCAAAAATCTAGAAGTTATCGCAAAGTATTACGTGCATGCTCCTAGGGGATAGATGGTAGGAAAAGACCATCGTCATTCCCCGACCGCCACTCATAAGGAAGACAATCAATAAATAAATCATGCTCCGAGTTCATCACATAACGGTTCACCATATGCGCATGCTACGGAATCACAAACTTCAACACAAGTATTCTAAATTCACAACTACTCAACTAGCATGACTTAATATCACCATCTTCATATCTCAAACAATTATCAAGCATCAAACTTTTCTTAGTATTCAACGCACTCAAAAGAAAGTTTCACAAATCTTGAATACCAAGTATATTAATATTAAGCAAATTACCATGCTATTAAGACTCTCAAAATAATCTAAGTGAAGAATGAGAGATCATAGTTTCTTTAAAATAAATCCACCACCATGCTCTAAAATATCTAAGTGAAGCACTAGATCAAAAATTATCACGCCAAAATATATAAGTGAAGCACTATGAGCAAAACTATCAAGCTCAAAAGATACAAGTGAAGCACATAGAGAATTCTATCAAATTCCAATTCATGTATGGCTATCTCAAAAGGTGTGTACATCAAGGATGATTGTGGTAAACTAACAAGCAAAGACGCAAATAATACAAGACGCCCAAGCAAAACACTTATCATGTGGTGAATAAAAATATAGCTCCAAGTAAATTACCGATGGAAGTAGATTTAAAGAGGATGCCTTCCGGGCATCCCCAAGCTTTGACTTTTGGTGTCCTTGGATTATCTTGGGTGCCATGGGCATACCCAAGCTTAGGCTCTTGCCACCCTTGTTCCATAATCCATCAAAAGAATTTACCCAAACTTGAAAACTTCACAACACAAAACTCAATAGAAATCTCGTGAGTCGTTAGAGAAAGAAAACAAAAGACTACTTTAATTTACTGTAATGAACTCATTATTTATTTATATTGGTGTTAAACCTACTTTATTCCAACTTCTATATGGATTATAAACTATTTTACTAGCCATAGATTCATCAAAATAAGCAAACAACACACGCAAAACAGAATCTGTCAAAAACAGAACAGTCTGTAGTAATCTGTAACTAACGCAAACTTGAACTCCCAAAATTCTACAAAAATTGGAAGACCTAGACAATTTGTTTATTGATCAGCAGCAATTGAATCAGTATTTTATCACGTTCTGGTGATTTTTAATAATTCGGGCACTGAGCGCAAAGTTTCTGGAAATTACAGCAAGATCAAATAACTATTATCCAAGAAGATCCAATAGGTCTAGCTTGGCACAAACACTAATTAAAACATAAAACCACATCTAAACAGAGGCTAGATGGATTATTTATTCCTAAACAGAAGCAAAAAGCAAAAACTAAAATAAAATTGGGTTGCCTCCCAACAAGCGCTATCGCTTAACGCCCTAGCTAGGCATAAAAGCAAGGATAGATCTAGGTATTGCCATCTTTGTAGGCAATCCATAAGTGCTCTCATGATAGATTCATATGGTAATTTTATTTATTTCTAGGAAATTGTTCCATGCCTTTCTTTAATGGAAATTGAATCTAATATTCCCTTCCTTCATATCGATAATTGCACCAATCGCTCTAAGGAAAGGTCTACCAAGAATAATAGGACATGAAGGATTGCAATCTATATCAAGAAAGATAAAATCTCACGGGCACATAATTCTATTTGCAACAATAAGAACATCATTAATTCTTCCCATAGGCTTTTTAATAGTGGAATCTGCAAGATGCAAGTTTAGAGAGCAATCATCAAAGTCACTGAAATCTAGCAAATCACACAACGCTTTGGGAATAGTGGAGACACTAGCACCCAAATCACACAAGGCATGAAACTCATAATCTTTAATTTTAATTTTAATAGTAGGTTCCACTCATCATAGAGCTTTCTAGGATAGAGACTTCAACTCAAGTTTTCTTCATAAGATTGCATCAAGGCATCAACAATGTGTTCCAGAAAGGCCTTATTTTGACAATAAGCATGAGGAGAATTTAGCACGGATTGCAACAAGGAAATACAATCAATTAAAGAGCAATTTTCATAATTAAATTGCTTGAGATCCAATATAGTGGGTTTAGCAACATCTAGGTTTTTATTTCTTCAATCCCACATTTATCAATTTCATCAAAGATCTAAAAACTCAATTCTTAGAACGCTTTCTAGGTAAAGGAAGATCATATTTAGTTTCATCAAGATTCATTGCAAAACAAA
>JAHIAM010006061.1:0-26308 GCA_021605205.1 Aegilops longissima | reverse complement strand
TCAGCGGTATTGTGAGATGAAGCTGCCCGGACCGACATTACGCCAGACGCTTACGCCGACTGGTTTCACCGCCCGAGCACTCGCATGCTTAAAGGTGACCGCGGGTGTCTGCTCTCTTCACTTTAGTTGAACCGAGTATGACTACGCCGGTCCTTGAGAAGGTTAAAACGGAGTCTATTTGACAAACTATCGCTGTGGTTTTGATGCGTAGGTAAGAACGGTTCTTGCTCAGCCCGTAGCAGCCACGTAAAACTTGCAACAACAAAGTAGAGGACGCCTAACTTGTTTTTGCAGGCATGTTGTGATGTGATGTGGTCAAGACGTGATGCTATATTTTATTGTATGAGATGATCATGTTTTGTAACCGAAGTTATCGGCAATCGCATGGAGCCATATATTGTTGTCGCTATTGTATGAAATGCAACGCTTATGTAATTGCTTTACTTTATCACTAAGCAAAGAGCGATAGTCGAAGCAATAGTTGGCGTAGACGACAACGATGCTACGATACGGAGATCAAGGTGTCACACGCAAGTGATTTATGGTGATCATGACGGTAAGCTTCGCGATGGAGATCACAAGCACAAGATGATGATGACCATATCATATCACTTATATTGATTGCATGTGATGTTTATCCTTTATGCATCTTATCTTGCTTTGATTGACGGTAGCATTATAAGATGATCTCTCACTAAAATTATCAAGAAGTGTTCTCCCTCGAGTATGCACCGCTATAAAGTTCTTCGTGGCCGAGACACCACGTGATGATCGGTGTGATAAGCTCTCACGCTCAAATACAACGGGTGCAAAACAGTTGCGCACGCCGAATACTCAAAGTTAAACTTGACGAGCCTAGCATATAACAGATATGGCCTCGAACACGGAGACCGAAAGGTCGAACGTGAATCATATAGTAGATATGATCAACATAGTGATGTTCACCATTGAAACTACTCCATCTCACGGATGATCGGACATGGTTTAGTTGATTTGGATCACGTGATCACTTAGATGACTAGAGAGATGTCTATCTAAGTGGGAGTTCTGGCAGTAATATGATTAATTGAACTTTAATTTATCATGAACTTAGTCCCGGTAGTATTTTGCAAATTATGTTGTAGATCAAAAGCTCGCGTTGTTGCTTCCCTGTGTTTTATATATGTTCCTAGAGAAAATTGTATTGAAAGATGTTAGTAGCAATGATGCGGATTGGATCCGTGATCTGAGGTTTATCCTCATTGCCGCGTAGAAGAATTATGTCCTTAATGCACCGCTAGGTGATGTGACCTATTGGTAGGGCAGATGCGACGTTATGAACGCTTATTAGCTCAATATGAGCAGATATGCATTATGAACGCTCTTGGCTAGCTCAATATGATGACTACTTGATAGTTTAGTGCACCATGCTTAACGGCTTAGAATCGGGACTTCAAAGACGCTTTTGAACGTCATGGACCATATGGGATGTTCCAGGAATTGAAGTTAATATTTCAAGCAAATACCCGAAAGTTGAGAGATATGAAGTCTCCAAAGTTCTATAGCTAAAAGATGGAGGAGAATCGCTCAACTAGTGAGCATGTGCTCGATTGTCTGGTACTTCAATCGCTTGAATCAAGTGGGAGTTAATCTTCCAGATAAGATAGTGATTGATGAATTTCTAGTCACCATCACCAAGTTAGTAGAACTTGTGATGAACTATAATATGCAAGGGATGACAAAAGTAATTCCCAAAGCTCTTCGTGATGCTGAAATCGACGAAGGTAGAAATCAAGAAAAGAGCATCAAGTGTTGATGATTGACAAGACCACTAGTTTCAAGAGAAGGTCAAAGGAAAGAAAGGGAACTTCAAGTAGAAAGACAAGTAAGTTGTCACTCCTGCAAAGAAGCCCAAAGCTGGACCAAAGCTGAAACTAAGTGCTTACAATCGCAGAAGGAAATGGTCACCGAAGCGGAAATGCCCTGAATATTTGGTGGATAATAAGTATGGCAAAGTGAACAAAAGTATATTTGATATACAAGTTATTGATGTGTGCTTTACTAGTGTTTATAGTAGCCCCGAGTATTTGATACTCGCTCGTTGCTAAGATTAGTAACTCAAACAGAGTTGCAGAATGAATAGAAACTAGTTGAAGGGAAGTGACGATGAGTGTTGGAAGTAGTTCCAAGATTGATATGATCATCATCGCACAACCCTATACTTTCGGATTAGTGTTAAACCTAAATAAATGTTATTTGGTGTTTATGAGCATGAATATGATTTGATCATATTTATTGCAAAACGGTTATTCATTTAAAGTCAAAGAATAATTGTTGTTCTGCTTAAATGAATAAAACCTTCATGGTTATGCACCCAATGAAAATAGTTTGTTGGATCTCGATCGAGTGATACACATATTCATAATATTGATGCCAAAAGATGCAAAGTTAATAATGATAGTGCAACTTATTTGTGGCAATCGCCGCTTAGGTCATATTGGTGTAAACGCATGAAGAAACTCCATGCTGATGGACTTTCGAATCACTTGATTATGAATCACTTGATGCTTAAGTAACCATGCCTTATGGGCAAGATGACTAAAGACTCGCTCTCCGGAACAATGGAGCGAGCAATGACTTATTGGAAATAATACATACCGATGTATGCGGTCCGATGAGTGTTAAAGCTCACGGCAAGTATCGTTATTTTCTCGACCTTCATAAGATGATTTGAGCAGATATGAGTATATCTACTTAATGAAGCATAAGTCTGAAACATTTGAAAAGTTCAAATAATTTCAGAGTGAAGTGGAGAATCATCGTAATAAGAAAATAAAGTTTCTACGATCTGATCGTGGAGGAGAATATTTGAGTTACGAAGTTTGGCCTTCATATAAAACAATGTGGAATAGTTTCACACCACGCCACATGGAACACCATAACGTAATGGTGTATCCGAACGTCATAACTGCATTTTATTTTGATATGGTGCGATCAATGATGTCTCTTACCGATTTACCAATATCGCTTTGGGGTTATGCATTAGAGACCGCTGCATTCACGCTTAATAGGGCACCATCTAAACTGCCGAGGCGACACCGATGAACTATGGTTTAACAAAGAACCTAAGTCGCTTTCTTAAAGTTTGGAGTTGTGATGCTTACGTGAAAAGGTTTCACCGATAAGCTCGAACCCAAATCGGAGAAGTGCGCTCTTCATAGAATACCCAAAGGCAACTATTGGGTACACCTTCTATCACAGATCCGAAGGCAAGTTTTTCGTTGTTAAGATGGATCCTTTCTAGAGAAGAAGTTTCTCTCGAAAGAAGTGAGTGGGAGGAAAGTAGAACTTGATGAGGTAATTGTACCTTCTCCTTATTGGAAAGTAGTTCATCACGTAAATCAGTTCCAGTGATTCCTACACCAATTAGTGAGGAAGTTAATGATGATGATCATGAAACTTCAGATCAAGTTGTTACCAAACCTCGAGGTCTTCCAGAAAGATCCGCACTGAGTGGTACGGTAATCATGTTCGGAAATCATGTTACTAGACCATGATGAACCTACAAACTATGAGGAAGCGATGATGAGCCCAGATTCACGAAATGGCTTGAGGCCATGAAATCTGAGATGGATCCATGTATGAGAACAAAGTATGGACTTTGATGGAGTTGCTCGATGATCGGCAAGCCATGTTATATAAATGGATCTTCAAGAGGAAGATTTGATGTCGATAGTAGTGATACTATCTATAAAGCTCGACTTGTCGCAAAAAGGTTTTCGACAAGTTCAAGGTGTTGACTACAATGAGATTTTCTCAATCAGAGCGATTCTTAAAGTCTGTCCGAATCATGTTAGCAATTGCCACATTTTATGAAATCGGCAAATGGATGTCAAAACTACATTCTTTAATGGATTTATTAAAGAAGAGTTGTATATGATGCAACCGAAGTTTTTTGTCAATCCTAAAGGAGCTAACAAATGTGCAAGCCCAAATGATCCATCTATGGACTGGTGCAAGCATCTCGAGTTAGAATAAACGCTTTGATAGTGTGATCAAAGCATATGGTTTTATACAGACTTTGGAGAAGCCTCAGATTTACAAAGAAGTGAGTGGGAGCACCACAAAGATTTCGATAAGTATATGTGAATGACATATTGTTGATCGAAATAATGTAGAATTATTCTAAAGCATAAAGGAGTATTTGAAAGGAGTTTTTCAAAGAAAGACCTCGTGAAGCTGCTTACATATTGAGCATCAAGATCTATTGAGATAGATCAAGACACTTGATAAGTTTTTCAATAAGCACATACCTTGTCAAGATTTTGAAGTAGTTCAAAATGGAATAACCAAAGAAAAGTTCTTGCCTGTGTTAAAAGGTGTGAAATTGAGTAAGACTCAAATCCCGACCACGCAAGAAAATAGAAAAGAGAATGAAAGTCATTCCCATGCCTCACCATAGGTTCTATGAAGTATGCCATGCTATGTACCGCACCTATTGTATACCTTGCTCTGAATTTGGCAAGGAGTACAATAGTGATCTAGAGTAGATCAATCGACATTGGTCAAGAACATCCTTAGTGAGGACTAAGGAAATATTTCTCGATTATGGAGGTGATAAAAGAGCCCGTCAGAAAGAGTTACATCGATGCAATCTTTTACACCGATCCGATGACTCTAAGTCTCAACTGATACATATTGAAAGTGGGAGCAATTAGCTAGAGTAGCTCCGCAGAGCATTGTAGACATAGAATATTTGTAAAATACATACGGCTCAATGTGATGCACTCCGCTGACTAAAGCTTCTCTCACAAGCAAAAACATGATCATACCTTAGTACTCTTTGGGTGTTAATCACATAGCGATGTGAACTAGATTATTGACTCTAGTAAACCCTTTGGGTGTTGGTCACATGACGATGTGAACTATGGGTATTAATCACATACAGATGTGAATATTAGTGTTGAATCACATGATGATGTGAACTAGATTATTGACTCTAGTGCAAGTGGGAGACTCAAGGAAATATGCCCTAGAGGCAATAATAAAGTTATTATTTATTTCTTATATCATGATAAATGTTTATTATTCATGCTAGAATTGTATTAACCGGAAACATAATACATGTGTGAATATATAGACAAACAAGATGTCACTAGTATGCCTCTCATTTGACTAGCTTGTTAATCAAAGATGGTTATGTTTCCTAACCATGAACAAGGAGTTGTTATTTGATTAACAAGGTCACATCATTAGTTGAATGATCTGATTGACATGACCCATTCCGTTATCTTAACACTTGATCGCTTAGTATGTTAATGCTTTCTTCATGACCCATACATGTTCCTATAACTATGAGATTATGCAACTCCTGCTTACCGGAGGAACACTTTGGTACTACCAAACGTCACAACGAATCGGGTGATTATAAAGGAGTACTACAGGTGTCTCCAAAGGTACTTGTTGGGTTGGCGATTTCGAGATTAGGTTTTGTCATCCGATTGTCTGGAGAGGTATCTCCGTGCCTTCTCGGTAATGCACATCACTTAAGCCTTGTAAGCATTACAACTAATGAGTTAGTTGTTAAGATGATGTATTACGAATTCAGTAAAGAGATTCTACTGGTAACGAGATTGAACTAGGTATTGGATACCGACGATCGAATCTCGTAAGTAACATACCGATGACAAAGGGAACAACGATGTCGTTATGCGGTTTGACCGATAAAATCTTCAGAGAATATGTAGGAACCAATATGGGCATCCAGGTTCCGCTATTGGTTATTGACCGAGAATGGTTCTAGGTCATGTCTACATAGTTCTCGAACCCGAGGGTCCGTGACGCTAACGCTTCGGCGATGCCATTATGAGTTTATAAGTATTGATGCACCGAAGTTTGTTCGAGTCCCGGATGTGATCACGGACATGACGAGGAGTCTCAAATGGTCAGACATAAAGATTGATATATTGAAGCCTAAGTTTGACTTCGGAATGGTTCCGAGTGAAAACAGGATGTTAGTTGGAACACCGGGGTTACTGAACCCCGGGGTATATGGGCCTTCATGGGCCTCAAAGGAGAAGGAGAAGGGTCGGGCAAGGTGGGCTGCGCGCCTCCCCCTTCCAAATCCGAATAGGACAGGAGAAGGGGCGGCGCCCTTCCTCTTTCCCCTCCCCAATCCTACTCCAACTAGGAGGGGGAGTCCTACTCCCGTGGAGTAGGACTCTCCTTGCGCGCCCCCTTGGGCCGGCCACCTCCCCTTGTCTCCTTTATATACGGGGAAGGGGCACCCATGACACACACAGTTGATCACGGATCTTTCCTTAGCCGCTGCGTGCCCCCTTCCACCATATTCCACTTCGGTCATATCGTCATGAGCTTAGGCGGCCTCCCGCCGGAGAATTCATATCGTCATGAGCTTAGGTGAAGCTCCCGCGCCGGTGGAGCATCAACATCGCTACCACGCCGCTGCCGGTTGACGGAACTCATCCCCGACACTTTGCTGGATCGGAGTCCGGGATCGCCATCGAGCTGAACGTGTGCAGAACTCGGAGGTCCCGTGACGCTCGGTGCTTGGATCGGTCGGATCGTGAAGACGCACGACTACATCAATCGCGCTGTTATAACGCCTCCGCTTTCGGTTCACGAGGGTACGTGGACGGACACTTCCTCTCGCTATGCCATCACCATGGTCTTGCGTGATCGTGAGGAAATTTTTGAAATTACTACGCCCCAACAAAGACGGCGCCATCACTGAGCCTTTCGCAGCGAAGACCACTTTTGTCGATAGCTTGTACTAGCTGTCCCCTTCAAATTTGCTTCTCATTGTTGGCTCCCTTCCGCCAATATTTGGGGAGCGCACTGTGGCCTATATAAGTAGAACTAGCCACCATGTATGGGCATCTCAGCTTGATCTCGACCGACCGAGAGCCAACCCTAGCCACAAGAACACCTCAAACTCAGAGGTTGTTCTTCCCTTGTACTGCTCATCATCAGCCCAAGAGGCAATCCACCACCACCACACTAGAGTAGGGTATTACACCACAACGGTGGGTCTCAACCAGATAAATCTCGTGGTCATTCTGTGTTATGAGTTCATCGAGTTCGTCCGCGAGATCTCAGTGAGCTAGGGCGTGGATCGGTAGGAGGGAAAGACTTCGTGCGCACCCCAGAGTTCGAACCTTAAGGGTTTTGCTGGAACCTTACATCCGACATTTGGCGCGAGGTAGGTGCGCCGGAGCTTTCTCCGCTAATCGACCGCCGACGCCCACGGCCAGGATGTCCGCCACCCAAGAGCTGACTCGCCACGGGCAGCTCTGGCCAGCCCGGTGGCGCCACTCGCCCATTAAAGCCTCGCAACCAAGGCTGGCCAGACGGGCGCAAGCCGCTCCTAACGCTGCGGGCGCGGCGGCGTGGGCTGTTGCCGCCCACCTCACCTGCTGCAAGTGCGAGCCGCTGCAAGGGCGGTAAGCTGCTGCATGCGACGGGCGCCGATTCATGGCGAGAGCAGGCAACATGCGAGCAGCGCCACGGTGGCGCGAGAGTTGGGTGCGGTGCCGGCCGACGGAGAGCGGTTGATGCACGCAGAACGGTTGCCGAGCTGCTGGATGCAGCGGCCCCGGAGCACCGCCTTCTTCGCATCAGCTTCTCCTCAGCCACTATAGGGTCTCACGGCGAGCTCCGCCGCAACCACACGCCATCCGTGTGCTGGGGCTTCGCAACACAAGCATGGCGGGCGGCGCTGGGCTCGCCGCCCGCGACAAGCATGAACACGAGCGCCGCCCCATGGCCTGGCGGGATGCCGCTTATCATCCCGAGGACGCCACGCTGGGCGGGCAACATGGAGGGGGGCACTCACGGCGAGGTGTTCGGGTAACGGCCCCGAAGCCCACGTGCCCCGCATGATGGACCAGGATTACGACAGGAGGACGATCCAGCTCGTCCGGAGAAGGTTGGGAAGAAGAAGCGCTGGGAGTTGAGGCCTTCCAGAGCCGGGAAACCACCACGATCTGGCAGTAATGACAACCACAGGTACCCCTAATCCTCGTGAGCAAGCTTACGCTAACCATGAGTCGCAGGAGGAACATATCACCACAACGGCTCGTGGCTCCCAGCTCGGGCGGCCTCCCCGCCAGCAGGGGATCGCTGGGGCTGCAGAGAGGGATCGAGCCATGCCCTCCCCACGGCGCTGCGGGCTGGGGACACCCGAGGTAGGCCTCCGGCTGGGAGGTGCCGCTAGCCTTCCCCAAAGAGAGACCAGGTCACCGAGGGCACTGGTGGCATCCCCTTTTCCCCTTTGTGTCGCCCTAGTAGCCGGTCGGCTCAAAGGTGGTCGAGGGTGGCGCATATGGGCCTCGATGGCGATATGAAGCAAGGCCGGTACCTGTGAAGAAGGCCTAGTGCTTGTGAACCTCGCCGCCCGTGACACTCTCACGTAATAATGAGTTGGGGCTGTACACGCCTCGGAGTCTCAGGGGGTGCCAGCCTCAAGCCCCGGGCTCCTCCCACGCCTAGTGGCAGCACTTAGTCTCCGGCCGGTGAGACGACTTGAAGACCGGAAGACTAGACTAGGTGCTTGACGCGCCATTAGCTTTGATCTCTCTTCAGTAGCTTTGCTTTCGACCTGGATTTGTTGAAGCCGAGCTTTGATGCGCGGGTGCCTCTTCTGTTCCAGCAGCTTTGCCTTCGATTTCGCTCTGCTCACACTCATGTCCGCCACCTTCCCACATGAGCCCTCATGAAGGGATCACGCTCAAGGCTTAATGCTGCAACTGGTGCTTGCCTCTTGCGGAGCCCCTCCTGACGGGTCGACAAGCTCCGCAGGATTTTCAGAAACTCGTGGCCTCATGACCTAGCTCGAGGATGGCACTGACTAAGGTAACCCACGACGGGAAACTCACCCCAGGAATTACGAGTTTGCGAGGGCACATACTCAATACCACGAGAAAAGTAAAGGCTGCAACTTGCTTACATGAGGGACTCCCTCTCAAAATGCTCTTACAAATTTTCCAAGGGCCGACCTGCTTTTGCGCGCAGGATGCAACGACAGAGAACATGGGATCAACCAGATATATCACTCGCTACCTCGCCTTCGGACGCATCACTCGCCATCGACATCTTCAGCGCCATCGCCGCTTCGCGACGCCTCCGCCTCCATCGTCAACCACGCCGCTTTGTCTCAAGGGCGACCACCACAGCGCTGCCGCCAGAGGCAAAGGCTCACCAGCCGCCCACGCTTGTCATCCACCCATCGGCGCCAGATCGCCTTCCCGGACGTTCCTGCGGTACGGGCAAATGGCGGCGTCAAGTCAAGTCGGGAAGGTGTTCTGAGTCGGTTGAAGACACGGGCAAACGCTACCGAAAGTGATGTAGAAATTTCAGCACACTATATAAATTTTTCTTACCAAATTCCACCTACCAAAGGCTCCTTCACCTCGCAACGGCGCTTTAAAAGAGTCTTGATGACCCACAAGTATAGGGGATCTATCGTAGTCCTTGCGATAAGTAAGAGCATCGAACCCAACGAGGAGCATAAGGAAATGATAAGCGGTTTTCAGCAAGGTATTCTCTGCAAATACTGAAATAAGTGGTAACAGTAGTTTTGTGATAAGATAATTTGTAACGAGCAACAAGTAACAAAAGTAAATAAAGTGCAGCAAGGTGGCCCAATCCTTTTGTAGCAAAGGACAAGCCTGTACAAACTCTTATATGGAGAAAAGCGCCCCGAGGACACATGGGAATTATCGCAAGCTAGTTTTCATCACGCTCATATGATTCGTGTTCGTAGATAATTTGATATGTGGGTGGACGGTGCTTGGGTGTTGTTCTTACTTGAACAAGCATCCCACTTATGATTAACCTCTATTGCAAGCATCCGCAACTACAACAAAAGTATTAAGGTAAACCTAACCATAGCATGAAACATCCGGATCCAAATCAGCCCTCACGAAGCAACGCAGTAAACTAGGGTTTAAGCTTCATCACTCTAGCAACCCATCATCTACTTATTACTTCCCAATGCCTTCCTATAGGCCCAATAATGGTGATGTGTTATGTAGTCGATGTTCACATAACACCACTAGAGGCTGGACAACATACATCTCATCAAAATATCGAACTAATACCAAATTCACATGACTACTAATAGCAAGACTTCTCCCATGTCCTCAGTGAACAAACGTAACTACTCACAAAGCATATTCTTGTTCATAATCAGAGGGGTATTAATATGCATAAAGGATCTGAACATATGATCTTCCACCAAATAAACCAACTACCATCAACTACAAGGAGTAATCAACACTACTAGCAACCTACTAGTACCAATCCCGGACTTGGAGACAAGAATTGGATACAAGAGATGAACTAGGGTTTGAGAGGAGATGGTGCTGGTGAAGATGTTGACGGGATTGCCTCTCCCGATGAGAGGAGGTTGGTGATGACGATGGCGATGATTTCCTCCCAAGGGGAAGTGTCCCTGTGAATAGCCTCTGGAGCCCTAGATTGGTTCCGCCAAGGTTTCACTGCATGGAGGAGTCTCGCCCCAAAGGTTTCTTATGATTTTTCCTCGACTTAAAGACCTCATATAGCGAAGATGGCCACCGAGAGCTAATCAGGCTCACGAGGTGGGGCGCCACTGGGTAGGGCGCACCCCACCCTCGTGGCTAGGTGGGGCCTCTCTAACGTATTTCTTCCGCTTCAATATTTTTAATTATTTCCAAAATAACTTTAGTGGAGTTTTAGGACTTTTGGAGTTGTGCAGAATAGGTCTCTAATATTTTCTCCTTTTCTAGCTCGAATTCCAAATTTCAAGCATTCTCCCTCCTTATGTAAACCTTGTAAAATAAGAGAGAATATGCATAAGTATTGTGACATAATGCATAATAACAGCCCATAAAGCAATAAATATCGATATAAAAGCATGATGCAAAATGGACGATCAACTCCCCAAGCTTAGACCTTGCTTGTCCTCAAGCGAATCCGATAACTATAAATATGTCCACATGTTTAGAGGTAGAGGTGTCGATAAAATAAAATACGGACATGAGGGCATCATGATTATTCTCATAACAGCAACATATAAGGATATTGTCATATGATTTCTTATGCTCAAGTAATAATCTATTCACAATGCAAAAGTACGAATCATAAACTTTATTGAGAACCAACAAACTATAATCTCAATCATTGAAGCAATTGCAATTTATCATAACATAAGAAAGAGTCTATGTCGAGCTTTCTAGCAAGTCCACATACTCAAATCATTTAGTCTTTCATAATTGCTAACACTCACGCAATACTTGTGGTTATGGAGTTTTAATCAGACACAGAGAAAGATAGGGGCTTATAGTTTCGCCTCCCAACCTTTTACCTCAAGGGTAATGTCAACAATAATAACTCATGCTGACTTACATCCAATTAGATATATCTATCAAGATCTTTCCAACAACATGTGCTTGCCAAAGGATAAAATGTAAAAAGGAAAGGTGAAGATCACCATGACTCTTGCATAAGGTAGAAGATAATAATAAAAGATAGGCCCTTCGCAGAGGGAAGCAGAGGTTGCCATGCTCTTTTATGGTTGGATGCACAAAATCTTGATGAGAAAGAACGTCACTTTATATTGCCCCTTGTGATATGAACCTTTATTATGCAGTCCGTCGCTTTTATTTCTTCCACATCACAAGATCGTGATAAAGCTTATTTCCTCCACACCAATCAATCATACATACTTAGAGAGCAATTTTATTGCTTGCACCAATGACAACTTACTTGAAGGATCTTACTCAATACATAGGTAGATATGGTGGACTCTCATGGCAAAACTGGTTTAAGGGTTTTTGTAAGCACAAGTAGTATCTCTACTTAGTACTAAGAATTTGGCTAGCATGAGGGGGAAAGGCAAGCTCAACATGTTGGATGATCCATGACAATATACTTTATCTCAGATATAAGAAAACATAACCCATTACATTGTCTTCCTTGTCCAACATCAACTCTTTAGCATGTCATATTTTAGTGAGTGCTCCCAATCATAAAAGATGTCCAAGATAGTATATCTATATGTGAAACCTCTCTTCTTTATTACTTCCTATTAATTGCAATGATGACCAAAGCTATGTTTGCCAACTCCCAACAACTTTTAATCATCATACTCTTTCTATGTGAAGTCATTACTCTCGTAAGATCAATATGATCTCTTTGTTTCTTTTATTCTTTTTCTCTTTTCTTTTATTCACTCAAGATCATGGCAAAATAATCAAGCCCTTGACTCAACACTAATCTTTATTATATAGCTCACGGACTCGATTACATAGAGAGATCATAAAGCAAAACTCAAAACTAGATCATGCCATAAACTTTATTCTACTAGATCAAGATACTACTAATAGGATTGAACTAAGGAAAACGGTAAAGATAGGAGTGTGATGGTGATACGATACCGGGGCACCTCTCCCAAGCTTGGCAGTTAACAAGGGGAGTGCCCATACCGAGGTGATTATGTCTCCTTTGTTGGTGAAAAGGTATGTGTTGTTGATGATGCAGGCTTATCGTCCATCTTCCAAGGCATATGCTCACCATCATAGACAGATGATCGAGTCTCCTGGATCCTCAAATCTGCATCCAAACTCATCCTTTGAACCTATATTCACACCCACAATTTTGGTTTTGTAGGTCATAGATTTGGGTTGAAGGTGCTCGATCTTCTCGTGAAGCCCAAGATGGTCTCCCGATGTTTGTCAAGATCCAGCTTGTGGTTGTTGGTGAACTCACATCATCATGTGGTTGGAGTTGAGTCCATGTTCCACCATCCTCGGCACTTGAAAACTTGTTGCTCCATTGCTTCGAGCCTTGCTCTCCACGCTCCGTCCCCTTCGTCTTTAAACATCATGGATGTGCAGCAACCCATCACGCATCTCAATGGTTTGAGGGTGTCGCAGCACCTCCGCGAGGTAACGTTGATGACCTTCTCAAGAACTTGTCCTTGGGGCACTTGGAGACATCATGATAATCTAGATCTGCGTTAAAAATAACCCAAACAAGAACAGAGGATATTTATGTGATACGGAAGTCAAAATCTTTGGGAGATTATATAATGAATTTTACCACCAAAATATGTATTGTGCAAGAAAACGGAGTCCAAAGAGCACACGAGGTACCCACGAGGTAGGTGCGCACCAAGAGGGTAGGGCGATCCTCCACCCTCGTGGAGGCCTTGTGTCCTTCCCGCCTGCTTCTTATTTTTCTATTTTTCTAAATATTCCAAAACGGAGAAATATTGCCTTAAAACTGTTTTGGAGTCGGTTTACTTACCGTACCACATACCTATTCCTTTTCGGAGTCTGAAACGTTCTGGAAAGTGTCCCTTATGTATTCCTCCGGGGTTACGGTTTCAATAACATTGGTTTCAACATTTATAGGATTACCTGAGATATAATGTTTGATTCTTTGACCGCTTACCACTTTCGGATTTGTGCCTTCGAAGTTGTTGATTTTTATGGCACCGGAATGATAGACCTCCTCGATAACGTAGGGGCCTTCCCATTTAGAGAGAAGTTTTCCTGCAAAAAATCTTTAACGAGAGTTGTATAGCAATACATAATCACCTACATTAAACTCACGCTTTTTTATCCTTTTGTCATGCCATCTTTTAACTTTTTCTTTAAACAACTTGGCATTTTCATAAGCTTGGGTTCTCCATTCATCAAGTGAGCTAATATCAAATAACCTCTTCTCACCGGCAAGTTTGAAATCATAGTTGAGATCTTTAATAGCCCAATATGCCTTATGTTCTAGTTCGAGAGGTAAGTGACATGCTTTTCCATAAACCATTTTATATGGAGACATGCCCATAGGATTTTTATATGCAGTTCTATAGGCCCATAATGCATCATCAAGTTTCTTGGACCAATTCTTTCTAGACCTATTGACAGTCTTTCGCAAAATTAATTTGAGATCTCTATTACCCAATTCTACCCCGACCACTAGACTGTGGGTGATAAGGAGATACAGTTCTATGATTAACATCATACTTAGCAAGCATTTTACGGAAAGCACCATGAATAAAATGTGAACCACCATCAGTCATTAAATATCTAGGTACTCCAAACCTCGGAAAAATAACTTCTTTAAGCATCTTAATAGAAGTGTTATGATCAGCACTACTAGTTGGAATAGCTTCTACTCACTTAGTAACGTAATCAACAGCAACTAAAATATGTGTGTATCCATTAGAGGCTGGAAAAGGTCCCATATAATCAAAGCCCCAAACATCAAATGGTTCAATAACGAGTGAATAATTCATAGGCATTTCTTGACGTCTACTAATATTACCAATTCTTTGACATTCATCAGAAGAAAGGACAAACTTACGGGCATCCTTGAAGAGAGTAGGCCAATAAAACCGGATTGCAATACCTTATGTGCAGTTCTATCTCCAGCGGGTGTCCTCCATAAGCCTTGGAGTGACACTTGTAGGATCTATTCCTGTTCATGCTCAGTACACAACGCCTAATAACACCATCTACTCCTTCTTTATAAAGATGTGGGTCATCCCAAAAGTAATGTCTCAAATCATAGAAAAACCTTTTCTTTTGCTGGTATGTGAAACTAGGTGGTATAAATTTAGCAACAATATAATTAGCATAATCGGCATACCATGGAGCAGTACGAGAAGCATTTATGACATTTAATTGCTCATCACGAAAGCTATCATCAATAGGTAGTGGGTCATCAAGAACATTTTCTAACCTAGACAAGTTGTCTGCAACGGGGTTCTCAGCTCCCTTTCTGTCAAAAATATGCAAATCAAATTCTTGTAGCAGGAGAACCCATCTAATAAGTCTAGGCTTAGCATCTTTCTTTTCCATAAGATATTTAATAGCACCATGATCCGTGTGAATAGTTAATTTAGAATCAACAATATAAGGTCTAAACTTATCACAAGCAAATACAACCGCTAAGAATTCTTTTTCAAGAGTAGCATAATTTCTTTGAGCATTATCTAGAGTTTTACTAGCATATTGAATAACATTTAATTTCTTATCCACTTTTGCCCTAGAACAGCACCTACAGATAATCACTAGCATCACACATAATTTCAAAGGGTAAATTCCAAACAGGTGGCTGAACAATAGGTGCAGAGATCAATGCTTTCTTAAGTATTTCAAATGCTTCTACACAATCATCATCAAAGACAAATGGTATATATTTTTGTACTAAATCAGCCAGAGGCCGAGAAATTTTTGAGAAGTCCTTAATGAACCACCTATAAAATCAAGTGGCCAAGGAAACTTATACATTTGATGTCCTTGGGACATGGCATCTTTTCAATAGCATCAACCTTGGCTTCAACCTCAATACCTCTTTCGTAAACTTTATGCCCCAAGACAATACCTTCATTAACCATAAAGTGGCACTTTTCCCAATTCAAGACAAGGTTAGTTTCTTCACATCTCCGCAAAACTCGATCAAGGTTGCTCAAGCAATCATCAAAAGAGGATCCATAGACGGAAAAGTCATCCATGAAAACCTCACAAATCTTTTCACAAGTCGGAAAATATAGCCATCATGCATCTTTGAAAGGTAGCAGTGCATTACATAAACCAAAAGGCATGCGCCTATAAGCAAAAGTACCAAAAGGGCAAGTAAAAGTACTTTTGATTGATCATTGGCCACATGTATTTGAGAGAAACCAGAATAACCATCTAGCACTACTAGGGAAAACCTTATACACGTAACTTTAGCAAGAAGCCGAGGGTCAAAAAGCACCGGTGTTAACTAGCAGAGCGCGCGGGCAAACTGCGCTGCAGATAAAGTTCTAGCAATAGCGCGTGTTGCCCTAAACACGCTACTACTAAAATTCCCACGGCTTAGCCGATAGGCTTCACATAGTAGTAGCGACCTTATAACGAATCACGGCTATCGCATATATTCTTTGTAGCAGCTGCTTTATATTAAACTCGCATCGCTAAAGGATATAAAATTAAATGGAAAGCAAATAGAAAGGTAATTGAAAATGAAAGAAATAGAATAAGGTGAAAGGAAAAAATAAAATGTGAAGAAAACTAAATGGAAAAGGGGAAAAAGAGAAAGGAGTAGCAGAGCGTGTATCCTGTAAAGCGTCCAGAGTAACGTGAGCAAGAGCGCCTTCCCGAACGCGCCATCGCTACTCTCCGACTTAACCACGGGTTCCCCTTCCCACGGCCACTTCCCCAAATCCAACTGTCCACACTCGCCGCCATCGCTCTCGTCGGCCAAGGCCTCCGCAGACACCCTCACGCCACTCGATCTCAGATTCAACGCTGCCTCGCTCGACCTCGCCGCCCGACCTCGACCTCGACGCCATCCGCCGCGCCTCGAGCCCCCAACCCCGACCTCGATGCCGCTCGCCTCCTCACACAGCATCCGAGGTGAGCACGCCTCGCTTCCTCCCTCTCCCTACCTCCGCTTAGGGTTTTTTATATTTTAGTTGCATCAAATTAGTTAGGGTTCATGTAAGAGTGGAAACATATCGGATGCGGATGCGCAAATGAATTAGGGTTCATGTAAGGGTGGAAACGAATCAAATTTCTAAGATGAATCATAAAGCGAGTAACATTTAACCACTTCTTTCACTTTGCCGCTTATTCGCAGTCCTTGCCTTGTCATGTGCTTTATGTGTTGCACTTTGCCATGTCATCATCTGCATTTCATATCATGTCATCATGTGCATTTCATTTTGCATATGCGTCGTCTCATGCATCCGAGCATTTTCCCCTTGTCCGCTTTTGCAATCCGCACTCCTATATCTCCGGCGCCCCTTTTACCTCTTTTTTCGTGTACGGGTGTTAAACGTTTCGAATGGACCGAGGTTTGTCAAGCGGCCTTGGTATAGCACCGTAGACCGCTGTCAAGTTTCGGATCATTTGAGTTCGTTGGTACTCCAACGGTTAACCGGTAACCGAAGGCCTCTTTGTTGCAGCCCAACTCCCTTTCTAAGTGGCCCAAAACCCACCTAACTCCCTCCATGTTCTCGGTCGTTCGATCACGATCACGGGTACGAAAACCGCACCTCATTTGACTCTCCTAGCTCCTCTACCTATAAATATGTGTGCACCCCTGCTTTTTTCATAGCCTAACCCTAGCCCCTTCTTCCTCCACACGGGACATCGCCCGCCTGGGCGCCGGACGCGCCCAGCCGGCCACCACCTCCGGCCAATCCCCTGCCATCGCCACTCCTGCCGCTGCCTCCGGCCAACCGGAGGCGCCACCTCAGGGCCTCACCCTCTCCTCCTCCACATGGTTGCATGGATCTGGATCGGGTTCACAGAGTTCACACACACACAGACCAGCCCGAGGGGCTCCAGGCCTGCTCACATGAAGGCCACGCCTATTGCCACTGGCTTTCACTGGGCTGAGCGCCACCACTCCTCACACCATAGCCTCACCATGGCCCTGAAGGCCACTGGGCTGATCATTGGCCAGACCAAGCCGGCCACCACACAGACTGCTGCCCCCATCATGCTGCTCAAGGCCACGGCCTGTCTTTCTGTTGCTGCCTCCGCGCCTGGGCTGCCACACGGGCCCCGGCCATCAAGGCCCACCGAGCTCGTCGGCCCTGCCCGCCTCTCCCTCCTCCTCGCTGCCATCTCCATGAGATCCGCGTGCATCTCCGCGAAGCCTGCCTGCATCGATAACTGTGCTAAGGGTTGACTCTCTAAAATTCATCTAAGTCCTGAGCATTTTGATATTTCGTGCCATTTTCATTGCATCGTAATCTGTGCATGTAGCTCCATTTTGGGTGTAATATGTCAAAATGTTCGCCTCAAGAGTAGATCATTTCATCTCATTGCATCATTTTCATTTGAGCTCATCTTGATGCCCGAAATGCTGTTGGAAGAGTGCTATGTGATGATAGTTTCTGATTTTTATCAGAACTTGCACTTTTGTCATTTTTGCCATGATTGATGTGTGCACCCTATGGACTTGAGTCCTACATGTGTTTTGTAATATGCCATGTATTCTTTCCAGTGGTGCTTGCTATGTATTTTTTTGATCTATGTGGTTACTAGCACAAGCATGCAAACTAGGTGTCTTGTTGTTGCTGATTTCAGCCCTGTTTTGCTGATATTTTGATGCCATGTTAACTTGATGCTACCAAGAGTTCCATGCATATTTTGAGATACTTCAGTAAGGATGTTTTGTTAAACATGTCTTGCTCTATCCACCCATGCCCTTGTTTGCAATTATGGAGTGCCATAGCTTGAGTCAATCGAGCTCTACTTTTGCTATCAAATGTTTCCTGGCAGATTGTATACATGTTATTCAATTTTGCCAAGGTTGTTGTGGTTGATCCATGTATGCTATGTTATTGTTCTTACCATGTATGTCTTCTATGCCATGTCTTATTGATGTATGTATGCTTAGTTTTTCATATAAGGCTCTGTAGTGAGTGCATTGAGCTTGTAAACATGCCTACTTGTTATCAGTTTTTGACATGCCATGTTGCTGAATCTGTTAACGAAACTTTCAATATTGACATCGGTGTTACTATATTTTCTGATCCTTTTTGGCTTATGGTCACTAAAGGACTTTTGTTCTATGCAATTAGTAAATTCATGCCATGCCTTTGTTTGCCATGATAAGTTCCTGTAACATGTTGTTTGATAGCTCTAAACTGTGCAACCTGATGTTATTTCTGCCAATGTCTGAAACTGTTATTACTTGCAATCTTGCCATGTCATTTTGAGCATGTTCTAGTCATTTCTGGAGATAGCTCAGTGTTCATGTTTTGTAATGCTTTACCTGTAGATCATGCCCATGCCTTTTGTTATTATGCTAAGATGCTGTAGCATGTTGTTTTGATGCTTGCAATATGCCTAGTTGCTGTTTTGGACAGATGGTTGTCATGACTTGTATTGTGTGTATGTGTTGAACCGCTGTTCGCTTTTGATTGTGCTCTATATGAAACTTGCTTGATTTTGCATGTAGTTTCATATTATCATGTTGCATCCATGTTTTGAGGTGTTTGCTTGATGTTTGTATGCATTTTGTATCAATGCCATACTTAACTTGTTTTGCTCATATCTTCTAGCCCAGAGTCTTCAATTAAATGAACTTTATATGTAACTTGACTAGAATTTCGTAGATCATCGTGGTGTATATTAACTTGCTGTTTAACAACTTGAACATAAGGTTTATCCAGATCTGGACCAATTTCGAAATATGCATATGAGGACTTACCGGAATTGTTATATGTTGTTCCCGGCCTCATTTAAACTTGCCTTGATGTGTTGCTCTTGTTTGCATCCTCTCTTGCCATGAGTAGCTTCATGTAGCTTGTCATGCATCTTTGTGCATCATGCCTTGTTCACGTGTGGTGTGTTTACTATGTTGTGTGCTTCTTCTTGTTAGTTCCTGTTTCGCTATGATCGTGAGGATTCGCTCGCTTTCGCTTGGTCTCGGCTTCATCCGCTCATATTCTTCATGGACTCGCTTCTTCCTTGCGGGATTTCAGGCAAGATGACCGCTACCTGGATCTCACTACTATCATTGCTATGCTAGTTGCTTCGTTTTTTCGCTATGCTGCGCTACCTATTCACTTGCTGCCAAGCCATCTCATATTGCCATGTCAGCCTCTAACCTTTTGCACCCTTCCTAGCAAACCGTTGTTTGGCTATGTTACCGCTTTGCTCAGCCCTCTTATAGCGCTTGTTAGTTGCAGGTGAAGATGAAGTTTGTTCCTTGTTGAACATGGAGATGTTGTTCCTTGTTGGAACATGTTTACTTGTTGGGATATCACAATATATCTATTGTTTAATTAATGCATCTATATACTTGGTAAAGGGTGGAAGGCTCGGCCTTATGCCTGGTGTTTTGTTCCACTCTTGCCGCTCTAGTTTCCGCTATATCGGTATTATGTTCCCGGATTTTGCGCCCCTAACGCGGTCGGGTGATTTATGGGACCCCTTGACAGTTCGCTTTGAATAAGACTTTTCAAAGAAGGCCCAACATTGGTTTTACCATTTGCCTCACCACCACCTACTTTTCCCTTGGGAGTCGCTTCTCGAGGGTCATCTTTATTCAGCCCCCGGCCAATGCTTGTCTAAGTGTTGGTCCAAACTAGAGTGCTTTAGTGCCGCCACCTCAAGGAAACTTGAGGGCTGGTTTTAGTTGTACTGACTGCTCATCCGGTCATGGCTCGACGAGATACGCTGCTACTACTACTGTGGTGTTTGCACGGGAGGTCTTGCTGGTCTTGTTTTATTGTCTGGAAATGTCTTGTAGCCGGATTCCGAGACTGATCGGGCTTCCCGGAGAAGTTCTATTCTTCGTTGATCGCGAGAGCTTATCATGGGCTGTTGGGACACCCCGCAGGGTATAAACTTTCAAAGCCGTGCCATGTTATGTGGCAGATGGGAATTTGTTAATGTCCGTTGTAGAAACCCGGTTGATCTTAATTAAAATACACCAACCGTAGCGAATCGTGAGTGTCTCTTTTCGGGTTGATCGAGAGGAGAACACGGTTTCGGGTTATGTCTGACGAAGTAGGAGTTCGTGATCACTTCTTGATCATTACTAGTTGACGACTGCCTTTGTTTCTCTCTCTCGCCTCATTTGCGTATGTTAGCCACCATATATGCTTAGTCGCTGCTGCAACCTCACCACTTTACCCTTCCTTTCCCATTTAAGCTTTGCTAGTCTTGATACCCATGGTAATGGGATTGCTGAGTCCTCGTGGCTCACAGATTACTACACCACCAGTTGCAGTACAGGTTTGTGATGATCATGACGTGAGAGCGATGTTTGCTTGTGTTGAGTTCTTTTTCCGCTTCTTCGATCGTGGATAGGTTCCAGTCGGCAGCCTGGCTAGCAGTGGTGGATGTCGTTTGAGTTTCTGTTTATGTTTCATCCGTAGTCGGATGTTGATCTTGTATATGATGTTGATGTATTCTTGTGGCATTTGTGCCTTATGTATGTATCCCCATCTATTATGTAATGTTGATGTAATGATATCCACCTTGCAAAAGCGCTTCAATATGCGGGTCTATCTGGTGGGACCGCGAGTTCCTTTTGGATAGGGTCGCATATTGGCGTGATAAGTTGGTATCGAGCCTCGATCAACCCTAGGAGCCCCTTGATTGATCGTGTAGTTTGGCCGATGTTGAGTCTAGAATAAACTGTTTGAGTCTAGTTATATCGAGAGTAGGAATTTTTTACCTCCGCCTTCGTCATTGTGGTGAGGAATCTTGACGAGGTGTTTTGAACTACCTCTTCCCCTTCAAATTTTTCTTTGGGATCACGCAGTTGGTTTTCCGATCGTTGGCCCTCAGCTCTTTCATCCGGTGCATTTCTTGTCAAGTCGACTCACCATCTTCATCTTTGAGTTCAATCTCGCCTTCCTCCGACGTCGTTGTTTTTCCTTGTCCGGTTGTCCTTGTTTTTCCCAATCCTCCTCCCTTCTTCCTCTTGAACTGAGTCCGCTATCGAGTATCCATCCTACTGTAAGAAGTCTTTGTTTTTTTTCCTCAATTATTTCAACCGTTGTTTTCTTCAAATTGTTCGCCGGTTTCTTCCAAGTTGCTCTTTGTTTTCCGCCTCCCACCCTATTATTCCCGGAGTTCGAGTTTCTTCCACCATCAATTTCATTCAGACGGAGTCTCTTCAGTCTTCCTCAATTATTTTAACCAGTGAATTCTCGCCTTGTTCGCTATTCTTCATCCCTTTCTTTTCCGTGGATTCAATTCAAGTTTTTCGTGTTGATCATATTCTTTCTCTCGGCTCAAGTGTTTTTCCTGCTCGCTCTCCTCTTGCCGCTTTATCCTTCCGAGTGCTCAAGACATCTCAGAGATACGCTCGTTTCGAATTAATTCGAGGTTGTCACCTCATTCAAATATTTCAACTGTTCCGATGCATCATCTATCTGTTCAACATCCCTTTCCAACGGTGTTATCTCTTCAAGGGCCCTAACCCACGTGTCTTTTCCTGTGATCTTACCGACTCTTCTAATTTCCCGTAGTTATTCTCAATTTTTCATGTGTGACGAAGAATGGATTCCATCAGTCACATGCCTTTTCCAAGATCAATTTCAAATCATTTCATTGTTGGCTCAACCACTTTGCTTTCCATTCTACCGGAGTATCTCAACAATTTTGATGATGTTTCGTCAGCATTCTCAACTTTGAATATCGAAAAAGAGTTCCTCTTAAATCTTGTCCGCTCTCTCAAGATTCGTGGTTCAAGCTTCATGTTATCCTCTCGAATTATTCCGCTTGTCGATATTCTTTTCACCCATCCGGAGTATTTCAGGAGTTGTTTTCCGCCTCGATTATCCGGAGGCCTCCATTTCGTAAGATTTCTTCGCTCCAAGTTTTCAGCTTCGCTCATCTCAATATTCTTCCGTGCTTCGCTCAAGTATTCTTCAATCAGTTCGCATGATCTCTTTGTTCTCTTGCTTTTTAATTCCTCAAGTATCTCCGTGCTTTTCTAATTCTTCCCGTGATTCATTCTCTTCGTCAATCATTTCCAAATTTTATGGTGGTTCGCTCAAGATTCTTTTTCCTTGATTATCATATTAATTCATTCCTTCTTTCAATCTTACCGTGGGTTCATGAAGACTTTCTCAAGTTTTGTGCTATCCCTCTCAATCCTTTTTTCAAGAAGAATAAGTAAGATGCTAAATCCGTTGTTGGTCATCAATTTAATTTGATGAAGGATAAGCATACAATAAATCTTATTCTTATTTCATCCAAGTGTTTAATCCTTCCTTCGAGTTTGTTCGTAATGAATAAATTCTAGTTCCAAGTGTTTTCATCTTTCTTTTCCGGAGTTCAAATTTCCTCCGCCATTTCGCCGGAATCATCCATCTAATTCATCGTAGGCTCATCTTATTCTTTCATCCTGCATTTCTACCTCATCATCCTTTCACATCGGAGTTCTTCATGGTGGCTCTTCATAATTTAATTCATTCTTCAAGTGCTCATCAAGATTTTGTTGGCGGAGTTCAAGTATCTTTTCTTCTAGGATCTTGAAGTGTAATTAATTCTCCATATTCTTTTGAAGTGGAGTTTTGCATTTCTTCGCTCTTCTCAGCTATCCAATCATTTTCGCTTTTGGCCGGTTATCACCTCATAATTTTCAGATGTTTTCCATAAGTCCACATCAAGCTTATTCTTTCGTTGTTGATTGTCTCAACAACTCCGCTCAACCTTTCCTTCTAAGTCCTTTTCATTAAATTCTTTCAATTCTTCCGAGGCATTGCGTTGTTTATCTCGCCAAGTCTCATTCCATCTTCTCAAGTTCATGCTCTATTCTTTCCTTGTTAACCCGGAGTGCTGTCTAAATTCCTTCGTTATTATTCCTTTTCCATCTTGTTCTAACCAGAGTTGTTTCAGGTGTCTATCTTGTTTCCATGAGAATTTGATTCTCGCCATTCTCGCTGCTCCTATCTTCTTCTCGAGTGCTCTCGATTCTTTGCTTCTTCTCTTGCAGTTCTTGTTTTTCTCCTCATCCCTTTTCCCTTCCGTTCGGTCCTAAGATCTCGGACGAGATCTCTTGTTAGTGGAGGAGTGTTGTAACGCCTGGATTCGATGCGCTGTGTGTCCGCCAGCTTATTCGCAGTCCTTGCCTTTGTCATGTGCTTGTTTGCACTTTGCCATGTCATCATCTGCATTTCATATCATGTCATCATGTGCATTTCATTTTGCATACGCTGTTCGCTCTCATGCATCCGAGCATTTTCCTCGTTGTCCGCTTTGCAATCCGCAGACTTATATCTCCCGCGCCTCTTTTACCTCTTTTTCGTGGGGTGTTAAACGTTTCTCGAATGGACCGAGGTTTGTCAAGCGGCCTTGGTATAGCACCGTAGACCGCCTGTCAAGTTTCGGATCATTTGGAGTTCGTTTATACTCCAACGTTAACCGGTAACCTGCAAAGGCCTCTTTTGTTGCAGCCCAACTCCCCTTTCTAAGTGGCCCAAACCCACCTAACTCCCTCCATATTCTCGGTCGCTCGATCACGATCAATGGTAAAACCGCACCTCATTTGACTCTCCTAGCTCCTCTACCTATAAATATGTGTGCACCCCGGTTTTTTCGCTGCAGCCTAACCCTAGCCCCTTCTTCTCCATACACTGGACATCGTCCGGCCGGGCGCCGGACGCTCCAGCCGCCACCTCACCCCCTGCCAATCCTGGGCCGCCACGCCACCTCCTGGCCGCTGCTCCTCTGTTAACTGGAGGCGCCACCTCACCGCTTTCACCTTCTCTCCTCCTCCTCCTCCACAGGCCGTCTGCTGGACCTGGATCGGGTTCACAGAGGCTCAAGGCCACAAGACTAGCCCGAGGGGCTCACTGCCACAAGGAAGGCCACGCCTGGCATTGCTCGCTGGCCACACGGAGCTCGGGCTCACTGGCCTCGCAGGCTCAAGGCTTTCACAAGCCAGCCTGCCCCGAAGGCCACTGCTCAGACTGCCGGGCGCTGGCCGGCCTGGCTCTCGGGCTGGCCGGGCACATCCGCTGCCGCTGCGCCTGCCCTGTTGCTGGCTCTTCGCCGCCGCCATCTGCCCGGCCATCAAGGCCTCCACCGAATCTCGCCGCCCTGCCCTTCCTCTCCCGCCTCATGCCATCTCCGTAGATCCAAGTGGCATCTCTCTCGAAGCCTGCCTGCATCGATAATCTGCAAGGGTTGACTTCTCTAAAATTCATCTAAGTCCTGAGCATTTTGATATTTCGTGCCATTTTCATTGCATCAACTCTGCATGTAGTCTGCATTATGCGGTAATATGTCAAAATGTTCGCCTCAAGAGTAGATCATTTCATCTCATTGCATAATTTTCATTTGAGCTCATCTTGATGCCCTAAATGCTGTTGGAAGAGTGCTATGTGATGTTAGTTTCTGATTTTTATCAGAACTTGCACTTTTGTCATTTTTGCCATGATTGATGTGTGCACCCTATGGACTTGAGTCCTACATGTGTTTTGTAATATGCCATGTCTTCTTTCCAGTGGTGCTTGCTTTGTATTTTTGTGATCTATGTGGTGACTAGCACAAGCATGCAAACTAGGTGTCTTGTTGTTGCTGATTTCAGCTCTGTTTTGCTGATATTTTGATGCCATGTTAACTTGATGATACCGAGAGATCCATGCATATTTTGAGATACTTCAGTAAGGATGTTTTGTTAAACATGTCTTGCTCTATCCATCCATACCCTTGTTTGCAATTATGGAGTGCCATAGCTTGAGTCAATCGAGCTCTACTTTTGCTATCAAATGTTTCCTAGCAGATTGTATACATGTTATTCAATTTTGCCAAGGTTGTTGTGGTTGATCCATGTATGCTATGTTATTGTTCTTGCCATGCATGTCTTCTATGCCATGTCTTCTTGATGTATGTATGCTTAGTTTATCATATAAGGCTCTGTAGTGAGTGCATTGAGCTTGTAAACATGCCTACTTGTTATCAGTTTTTGACATGCCATGTTGCTGAATCTGTTAACGAAACTTTCAATATTGACATGGGTGTTACTATATTTTCTGATCCTTTTTGGCTTATGGTCACTAAAGGACTTTTGTTCTATGAAATTAGTAGATTCATGCCATGCCTTTGTTTGCCATGATAAGTTCCTGTAACATGTTGTTTGATAGCTCTAAACAGTGCAACCTGATGTTATTTCTGCCAATGTCTGAAACTGTTATTACTTGCAATCTTGCCATGTCATTTTGAGCATGTTCTAGTCATTTCGGAGATAGCTCAGTGTTCATGTTTTGTAATGCTTTACCTGTAGATCATGCCCATGCCTTTTGTTATTATGTTAAGATGCTGTAGCATGTTGTTTTGATGCTTGCAATATGCCTAGTTGCTGTTTTGGATGATGGTTGTCATGACTTGTATTGTGTGTATGTGTTGAACCTGCTGTTCTGCTTTTGATTGTGCTCTATATGAAACTTGCTTGATTTTGCATGTAGTTTCATATTATCATGTTGCATCCATGTTTTGAGGTGTTTGCTTGATGTTTGTATGCATTTGTATCAATGCCATACTTAACTTGTTTTGCTCATATCTTCTAGCCCGTAGTTCAATTAAATGAACTTTATATGTAACTTGACTAGAATTTCGTGGTAGATCATCGTGGTGTATATTAACTTGCTGTTTAACAACTTGAACATAAGGTTTATCCAGATCTGGACCAATTTCGAAATATGCATATGAGGACTTACCGGAATTGTTATATGTTGTTCCGGCCTCATTTAAACTTGCCTTTGATGTGTTGCTCTTGTTTGCATCCATCTCTTGCCATGAGTAGCTTCATGTAGCTTGTCATGCATCTTTGTGCATCATGACTTGTTCATGTG
>JAHIAM010006060.1:0-71623 GCA_021605205.1 Aegilops longissima | reverse complement strand
TTAGGCTGTTGGATCCTCGAAGCCATTTGCGTTATACCAATGAAGAGTTGTATTCCAGCCTCACCGCTGTCGCGTGGTTGTCCAGGTGTATCAAGCACAAGAAGTTCAAAGCTACTCTTCGCTTGTGAGGCATACTGTTTTGTCAAGCTTACGCAGAAGATGACATGGCATGCCTCCATAAACAAGTTTATTAGTGGCAAGGCCACAAGGTTGTCTTCATGAAGGTTCACTGGATTGAGCTATCATGGACGCCCTCGATGATGTTAATGGCAAGGTCCGCCTTGTGTCCAGCCAAAATTAGATCGAGGCATGAAATAGTTGCCCCAGCTAGTGTTTAATAGTAGTTTGATTGTGTCTAATTATCTGAACCTTGCTCGTTATCGACTCCTCCGGGCTAGTACTGCTTGAACTGCCTATGGGAACTGCTGCTACTTTTGTGTGCTCGTGAATCATGTGAGAACCATCGTAATTGTTGCCAAACAGATGCGCCCTCACTAGTTTTTTCATGACTATGGCATGGTAAGACATAAGTTGTCGCGGTTTATCATACGAGCAGGTGTGTTTTGATGAAATAGAGCACTCTGCTCGAGAACCGTATACCGACGATACATAAGTACTTGTAAACACTGTTGGTGCTACCCCACTTGTAAGCAGCCAGCAAAACACGGCACATTGGCTCAGCTCGCTTCAACACTAGGCTATCGACCAGCTAACAATCAACAATCTGTTGTCCTGGACATATAAGCAACTATGTATCTTGTTACGTGGTTCATGAAGTTAATTGAGGCCACAATGTAATAAATTCCAAATGTTCACATCGCTTAGTCCAATACCATGTGGAACACTCACATTAAACTCATCTTCATAAAAAACTTGAAAAGCATAAGTTAAGCAATTTTATACATATCAATGATTCATAGAACATAACAAACATATACTAGTTCACAATAGAAGACAAAGTTGTTAGAAGGTTTACAAATCAGAAAAACAAGCAAGGCTTCTCCGAGCAAAAGATTCTCCCAAGCAGCTTAAATTTCCTGGAGTTCACTCGTTTTTTCTTGTTGCCACCATCCAGGGTTAGGTTCTCTCATTCCGAATAACCAATTATAATTGTGGTCTCAACTGAATGTTGAATCGAACCATGCAAAGGTAATCACCAGCTTAAATGCTTGTGCATTCCACTAAATTTAAGCACCGCTATTTACAGAAATAAGAAGACCACAATGCCTCTTGTCCGCCAAGACCTGTCCAAAAACCGCCGCAGCCGTGCCATACTAGTCCTCGTCCATGGATGAACTGGTAGAAAGTGCATTCTGGATTAGGATGCAGTTGTTTTGCCCCCTCGACCGCAATCAGAAGTAAAACGCACTAATCAGCTTCTTTTAGATTGCGCTGGTCATTCTACCTTAGTTACTACCAATGTAGGGATACCTTGAAGACGGAGGTTAGACGACGCAACGAGGGATAGCCATCTCATTTTGCGCAGTTGTACTAAACCGAGGTGTGTGCTTTTGATTGCGCTGGATTGAAATGATACGGAGATGATATCCCAAACGATATGGAGTCGACATCCCTGTTTATGCAAATACAAAATACGGTTATTTAAATAGTGATGATATTACTACTTTCCCCTGCTTCCTCTTAGAACCAAGTCCTAGATTCATGCTACAGCTTTCCCACTTTCTTCCCTGCTTGAACCAACGCTTGAGTCGACTATATGAACTAGCTTTACTCCTAATAATAGTAGAAGTCTAGGTGGCTTTGGAACAGCGGACTAAAGTAGAAAAGGATCCACACGAAGGAGCTGGGGCAGTAGAGCAAGGCAGGTTTCAAGGAATACATACCGAGGGTCGCCGGCATGTGGCAAAAGGCATCGGAGGCCGATTCTGGCCACAATACCGCAAGGAGGAAGAAGGGGTCGGAGGCTCCTTCCGAGCCGGGCGCCTTCTGAGAGAACGGCATGGCCGATCGGGACACGCCGCAGCCGTTGGTCTCTCCTCGCCGACGCACAACAGTGAACTATGCACCTACACCCCACCCCGGTCCGAGGTTGTCCGCCGGATTTGTGACCAGCCGTGAGCTGAGAGAGAGTGGCCACCTATGTGTTGCTTAGATCCGGAGAGCATGAGAGAGTGAACGAGAGGACCCTAGTAAAGCAAGCGCTAAGGCTCCTACTTTTTATATATAGTGGAGTGATTTTGTTGTACCAGCTTCAAAAAAATGCGCCCCACGGTACCCGCGAGTGGGTGTGAGAGAACTAGTGCGTAAGGCACCGCTTCTTCGTGAGAGTACAATATACTATGCCCAAAGAACGTTAGCCGCAAGAGTAATAGTATAAGTGTGTGACGGTGAGCTAAAATAGAATGTGTGCGCCTGCCGTGTTTTTTAGAAGTTCGAGGGTAGGTGAAGAGCACATATGCATGACGCCTACCCGCAGATAGACGATGAGTGCGATAATCTGCGAGTGGACTCTGGAGAGTCGTGGACTGTGAGGGTGCGTAGCGTGAGAGAGAGGGGCACGATCAATGCAATGCATGTGTCCATAAATCATTATCCGACAAACATTCGCCACAAGCCTTTTCCCGATTTAACACCGTAAGAACCGTTAGATTGGCATCCGACAAGGTCGCTTTTGCCATGTCATTTAATGTAATAGCCACCTCCTACACACAAATCTTCCACGTGAGTGTTAGCAACTGCCGATGCTCCCTCCGTTCAAATGCAGGCATATAGCTTTATTGAAAATTCGAACCTCGCAAACTTTTACCGAAGTTTTCGTACCAAATTGCACATGTAGAATACCATGTATATATCATTTCATTCATCTTCGAGAGGTAACTATAAAGATGGGTGAGGAGTCTACAAAGAAAGACCATCGTATCACCCACAGCAATTTCAAGCATCCATTAGTGTCGAGGAATATCATAGGAACTCTATATGATATGATTTTTATAGGATTTTTTCCTTTAGAGCCGATTGATTCATAGGAATAGATTCATATACTCCACATTTCAAAGGAAATAAACATGATATCATTTCTATAGCTTTAGAGCCACTTGGTTCATATGAATGGATTCCTATACTCCCTTAATTTCAAAGGAAAATAAACATTAGCGTATATTCAATAGAAAAGTTCCTATGATATGAACCAAATTACATCTCTTTTCTAATCCCTCCTCATAGGAATTGAGATACATGTCATCTCTAGATTCAATAGAAAAGTTCCTATGATGTGAACCAAATGACATCTCTTTTCCAATCCCTACTCATAGGAATTGAGATGCTCCATGTCATCTCTTTCCCTACAACTTCCATGTATACATCTTCTATTCCTAAATAGATAGTACAATCCACTAGTACTTTTTTCCAAAACATGCAACTATGGCACAAGAACTATATAGTGTGCCAATAACTTTGAAAGATGGTCGCTGGATGAAGCTAACCCGAGAGTGCGTAGATAGGCAACCGAGCACCACCGGCCGTTGATATCATCAACATTCCACCAGTTCCGCCACATGTACAATTTAGAAGACTCCATGGTTGAACTTAAGCATAATGCACAAACCTCAAAACACAAGCACTTCTCCTTTGTTCTAGAATCTTCAGATCATAATTGATTATTTTTTCTAAATGAATTGCCATTATTTGTTTTTTACTTTATGATTTACAATGCACAACCCCATGAATCTTAACATTTTATAAAATAATTGATTTTGAATGAGATGAACTATAAGAACTAAATGAACATCTACATCATGCATATATGACTCAAAGCTTTACATGCTATAGTGTGTATTTATTCATAATTTGGTTTCAAATCTCATGCTCAATACATGTGTACCTTACTAGTTTTGAGTAGAGTAGCAAATTTCACTGCCCCGGTATATCAAAATGCAGGGCCCATGCATCATTGCCTTTCGGTCGAACCCACGCCCACAATTTTTGTACGCATTATATCTCCATTGGTCCCGAACCCAAAATGTTGCCTCGTCTCGTCAGAAACCAAGCGCCCACACATATTTAAGGCGCCGACTGAACTCTGCTTACTACGACGCGGCCCCGCACGCCGTAGTACTCCTGCAAACCCTACCACCGCACTCATCATCGGTTTTCTTCAAGAGGACGAGGGAGAAGCCAATTTGTAGTGGAGGCGCTTTAAAAAAAGGATCTGTAGTGGAGACCCCTACCCTAGGGTGCCCTAGGTAGCTGCCGCACGCATCATTGTTTTCTTTTCTTTATGCTCTTGCGCCTAGAGTGAAATGATGGTTGCTTCGTCCATTCAAATTTAATGCGGAAAGGTGGGGCTTTGTGATTTGACCCTCATCGCCATTTTCTACTATCATGTAAGCTTCGACCGGTGCTCCAATTCCAACCGCTGTCCAAACTGTAATTTGGTGCATCGCACATGGAACAAGACGGTGGATGAGCCACATGTCGGCCAAAGGGTTCCTATTAAGTGTGTCGCCATTTCTTGTGCAGATTGACCCTGCTTGAGTTGCTACGGCAACACGACAGGAGCAGCCTACCACTTGGTTTTGCTCCTTGGTGAATCCCGACTATATTGATCTAAAAAGATACATGCTGAACTACGCCCCCTGCCCCGCTTTTTTTATTTTAGGCGCCCTGGCTTTATAGGGCCTGCACGTAGTTCTAGGTCATCAATTTGACTAACTAAATATGAGTTACTATGTCACAAAAAGTATATCATTGGATTCTTAAGCGGATGTAGTTGTATTTAAAAGTCGAGGGTGGGGCTTTTCCTACGCGGTAGGCGGGGCAGTTCCGTCTAGTCAGTTCGATAGAGACGCGAGAAGACGAGGGAGTAGGCTGCTGCAAACGTAGGGCTGTGTGATTTGACAGTGAGTTACTGCTGGATAGGTGGGGCCCCGTGATTTGACTTGTCATTATAATTTTAACTGTGGCGCAACGACCGGCGTGAGTCTCCCGATTCCTGACCACCTCCATATAGGTGCCTCTCCCAATGCTCCACCATGTAGTAGAGGCTAGCTCTTGCATGAGAGCCCACTTCTCCACTTTTTCCATGCCTCTCTTTCCTCCACATATGCAAAAATGCCATGTAAAGCGAACTATTGTACTTACTTTTACTTGCTCCTACAGGTGCTTAAGCTTGTGACATAGGCATAAAGTCTGATGTGGCAAGTTAATCAAGAAGAGAGAGACTAGTTTGGTGACCCAAGGAAGAAACGGTGCTAAGCGCGTGTACCTAGGTGAAAAGACAATTTTAAGTCTATAGCTAATTAAATGAAGCAAACTTAGCAACACCATTTCATTGGAAGAGGTCACCCTTGGCAAATGCAATAATACTAGTATTTCAGAAACCTATATTATAAGAACGCTTTTGGCACTACACTAGTGTCAAAACGTTCTTATATTATGGGACTGAGGGAGTACGAAGAAAGAGATAGAGGGAGTAAAAAATACACTTATAGCCAACCTTATAGCCAACCTTGTTGTAGTATGAGTGACTAAGTGATGACTATGTATGACATGCCAACATCGATAGCCTAACGCACCGCAGTTAAATCTCCAAGGGCGACTGCAGGCGAAAGCGACGCTGACGGTCATGGTAGGCGCGACCATGATAAGGGCTGTTGGCAGCCCTTGGATCCGAGATCAAACGGTCGATGCTAAGTTGCTGAAAATTTGCGAATAACCTCCGTGATAGGATATTCACCCATAGGTCTAGAATCACGCCATGCAACCATTCGATCTTAGATCAAAGGGCTCTTGAAGCCCGTGATCATGGGAGAATGGAAAACCACTACTTCTGCCGTCAGACGCCGGCAGTTCGCTTCCTACTCGCCCCCAAGACGCCCTTCAATATTACGTTGGTTCGCCCTAGTCGCCCCGCCCATTCACATTACGACAGTTCCACTAATCCTAACCTCCTCCCAAATCCATGGCGCCCAAATCTCCACGATCGGCGGTGAGTACAAGGTTAGAACCATCACCGTGATGAGTTTGACGTCATCTACACCCGCTTCTTCCGCGACGGTGAAAGGATGCCTTTCGCTTCGCACGCATGTTCGAAAACTCAGATGATGAGTGGGTCGCCGGGCTAGATGTTGAGTACACCACAGTCCTGGGACGAGAGAAGGATCTAAAGGACTAAGAGAGGAAGAAGCCACCGTGATCCAGGTTTGCGACATAACGCTTTCTTGGTCTACCACATATGCCATGCCGACGTTGAGTGCCAGGATTTTAAGAACTTCCTCAAGGACAAAACAGGAAATTCACATCAGAGACTTTAAGAATGACAAAGAAGTCCTGGTCGGATAGGCCTCATTGTAGGCAACCCTTCGACCTCCGTAAGAATCAGCCGGTGCCCTCTCGTCACCTTCAATGTCGACCTCGCAGGAGCCATGGTTCATCCTTCGCATCAGAACCGAGAAACCTCATTACACGCTTTCATCGCCATGCATGGCAGCGAATGTACTAGATATAGACCACATCCACTACATAGCAATGGATGGCTACCTTTGTTTCAATATCTACAAGGGTTGGATGAAGAGCAACAGCCAAGCAAAAGTGTTCAAGCAAAGAAGTATCGCCAAGAGGAAGAGGGACAAGGACTAAGTCGAGGACGGGACGAGGACCCAGTAAGGTGGCAGTGTCGCTGCTCATGGTGGTTCTAAACTTCTAATGTAGTGTTCACCGGATTAGTTGCATAGTTTAATTTCGTGTGCTTAGTTTAATTTGAGGGTGTGTTGTGCTGAGCCCCAAAGAGAACTATGTTATGTTTCTTCTCGTTATTTTAACTCTTCAAGATGTACATACTACTAGTATTTCTTTAATAGAATTTAGCACCCCAATTAAGCTCGTATTAGCTTTTTTTAATAGTACTATATGCATAATTTGCCATTTAGCGCCTCTATATGTACCACCTTTTTAATTTCAATTTTTGCTCCATGGCGAATCCATCGATAGTACCACTGCATAAAAGTATACATTTTTTAAAAGGCTAGAGTACTGTTCATCACATATATAGCCGCTAAATTCTCAACCTAGAACGATGTGCATGCCATGTAGTAAACCGACACGGAAGGAAGTATAGTAAAATGAGGTGATTTTACCGAGCGGTCATGGGGAGCATGGCGGGGAGCGGTCCCACGGTCATGATGTACCAAGGCGATGCGCTGTCCTCTTGAGGCGTAAGCAATACTATGTGGTTTGAGATGATGGCGAACCAAGTGTGAAATAATGGTTGCTTCGTCTGCTCTCAGGAAGGTGCGGCATTGTGATTTGACGCCTCATTGCTCATTACTACCATCGGGCTTGCAGACGAGTGGGTGCGCCCCCTGCTGTTCTCAAGACTGTTATTTGGTGCTTGACACGCCGAACTGTTGTTATATGTCCCACATGTCGATTTACAGAAGTACAGAATTCATGAAAGGGAGCGAATGGAGGAGTATACTACAATTCATGAAAGGGAGCGACTTAGTTTTGGAAAAATCTGTTTTATGAGTACGCACTCACTAGGGTTTATAGGGCTCATCTAAAAACATTCATTTTAGCGCTTGATAAGTCTCAATTCTACTATACTAGTAGTAGTACCATTAAATGTTGGATTTCTAGGTGCTAGATCACCCGACGCAAGCAAAGGTCAAGAGGAAACTAACCAATGCATGTACAAGTTCATGGAAATTTAGTGGTCATTCATGCATTCGTTCTAATTAATGCCTCGTAAACATAACTTGAAAAAATGAGCGACTAATTACTTGTGCAAACTATGAAATTAATTCACCACTCACCGCCTACCTAGCTTGGAGAGATTTTGAAATTGAGCCATAAACTGGAAAGGAGGAGTAGTAACTTTGTCTCGACATTATTTGTGGCCTTGTATAGATGCAAATGTATTTTTATAGTGGCCTCAGATAACTTAATGGAGGGAGTACTAACCAAAGTACGTAGTAGGGATGAGGAGTAAATGGAGGAGTAGTAAAATTTCTCTCAGTTGTGAGCCACTGCCAGGTGGTCGAGGAAGCGGGCGAAGGCGCATGTAGTAGTAGTAGTAGTAGTAGTAGTAGTAGTAGTAGTAGTAGTAGTAGTAGTAGTAGTAGTAGTAGTACTACTAGTAGTACTAGTAGTACTCTGTAAGCAAGCTTCACCTCATCCTACGAGCCACCGTGTCTGTGGGCGGGGAGACGGCGACTAAGCAAGCTTCTCCTCGCTCATGAGTTGACGGACACATCAAAAGTACTCCAAAGTATAGAGCCTTGCCTCTAAGGTAGGCCCCACATGGTTTGCCTCTTTTTTAATTTAAAATAACGCCAAGTCACAATTTGTTTGTTCACCCGTGGTAGACGATCCACCTCCACCAAGTGGACAACCAAGACATCGTACAAATTACCACGTGGCTGCCTTTTTCGACAGTAAATGAGCTCCACTGTACCCGCTGGTGTGGTCGGAAAGAGACGGAGTACGTGGCGCTGCATGCGCACCTCTTCTTCAGGCATCGCCCCCACTTACGTGGGTGTGTGATGAGATACAAACCTAGACATGATGCGCCGCCCATCCCCATGCCTCCGCCTAGTCCGACCACCACCACCACCACGCCCACTCCTCCTCACCTTATCTCTCATCTTTCTCCTCCATTTTTATATACAAGGCCACTATCAAAATTACAATTTGCGATATACAAGGCCACTAACACTAATCGAGGCAATATTAATGGTGTTTGCCTCGTGGTACTAGAAAAGGAGGACATTAATTATCCCTTGCATGCATGCGGAGTTTGCAAAATAATACATCTTGATGTTCCGTGCAATGCACGGGCATCTTGCTAGTCCATGAAAACAACACATGGCAAAATTCCACGGCGTAACGAGGGAATTGAATCTGTTGGGAGGGGCTGTTTGATCTTGCCCGGTAGCCAAAATATTATACCTTTTGTCCATCGGTGCCTTTTGCTACCGATGAACGAGGAATGGCTCGGTGCTCATGTTGTCATGCATCCTCCAGCGCAAGACGTTGAGACGAGCTCGCACGAGCTGTGTTTTTTGTCCCATTAACGCCGCCCGAGCCGCCAGCAGACCAACCGCGAATTCGCAAATTACGCCATCCAACCGTAGCCGCACACATTATGACAACAACTCAACCAACCGGACAAAATTCACGCAAACACGTAGACAAACTGATATTTCATATAAACAACGACGGAAATCATATAAAATAATCGGATTTTCATACAAACATGACGGATTTCATTATATTCAAATGAACTACGCGTGCTAGTTCTGGAAAGCGCAGGTATATAATACCTGGCCTAAATGGTCGCCACCGATCGATTTATGTTCTCATGTCCGCAGCACGACATCGGACTGCCGGAGCCCCGGAGGTATATGCTTCAACAAGAAGGATGGCTCACTTCCCACCGCCCAACCGATATCATTGGTTGGGGCCAAGATGATGGTGGCCAGCACCGTTCGAGTTCATCATCGCCACTACTTCGCCATGGCCGCACCGCTCGAAGTTCATCCTAACATTCCCTCTTCCGTGGAGCCCATGCGGGTCGACGAAGGTCCTCGCAACAAAAGGATCTCGCAAGACACCTGCTGTACGCCGCACGCCCGCTGTGGCCTTCATGGGACCCAAGCGGCGGCGGCCTCCCGTGTTCTAGTTCTCTCGATGATGGCGGCGACGCGAGGCGCTGGCCACCGACTCGTCGCCTTCGCGCACCCGCCTTCTCGCTGCTTGCATGCGCGCGGTCGCCGCATGGGAGTCTCGCCACGTAAACGGAGACGCGGTACGAGGCGGCGGCGTGATGGAAGCAACGACGCTCGCGGCGCTGCTCGCCGAGCTGGCTCGAGCGGCGAAGTTGCTGAACCGCTACCGGCTTGGGGCGGTAAATCGCTCCGCGGCGAGGGAAGGAGGTGGATCACGAGCTGCATAGCTCGATCCGCGGGCTACCCAGCCGCTTGATGCGGAATAACTATCAGAAGCCATTGTAAGAGTGGACAAAATGGTGGAGAAGATAGGGAGCGGCGAGGTGTGTGATTCTTGGTCGGTGTTTGGCCTCGCTTAAATAGGAGATTAAATAGACGGTGGACGGAGGAGCTCGCCATGCTATGCTTAACGCCGCCCGGTCATGAAAGGACGGTGTCCGAGTAGGTTCTCGCTTCCACACGGGCGGGTTTCATTGAGGCGCTTGAATTCGGACGAGGCGTGTTCAGCCGGGCGGCGAGTGGCGCCTCGACCGACTCCAGGACACCGCTACCGCTCTTCCATCGACGTAGGGTTTTTGGGTGCATGGCCTGCATGTCGCTGACCCAACGCAGCAGCGCACAGCAGAGGAACCTTTGTGGGCCAGGCGGTCGAAGCGGCATTTCATAAACCGATGATTGTTCATTGAGTGTGACGCTATCTTTTTCATGTAGATAAGCCTACTATGTTGATAGCCCGCTCGACACGCTAGATTCATTAAGACCGCTGCAAACATCGTTGTTCTCGCTTATCACAAATAAGATTGATTAATACCAGAATAATCCATGTCCTTTACAAAGGGTGCATGCATGTATAGGTTGAGCGTGTCTTGCGTCAGTGTGATGTGTGCATGCACGCTGCGGAGTGTTGCGCGTATGCAAGGGTACATTTCAGTGTTGTATGCATGGTGCGTACGCGCGTGTTTGTGAGTGCATGTGTACATGTCATTGTTGCACGCCAAAGCATGCGGGCGCAGGTATCGCAGTTGTTGCACGCCCACGTGAGTGCGCGGTTCTATGCGTGCGTGCATGTGTACGCAAGGGTGAGGCTACACGCCAATCGATCGACTTTTTCATCTCTCGGTCATTAGATTTTCCAGCCGTTGGATACGAAATCAAGGGCCTTCAGCTTATCATCAAACTTGTCACAGCCCGAGCTTAGTCCTTGCCTGACTCTGCATAAGCATTCATGCAACATGTTTAAATTTAAAGAAACTTGAAATGGGGATGACAGAACCCCGAGCACCCCCCTTAAACCAACTAGGGTTTACTAAAATCATTTTCAATGAACCCAAAATGCCCTTCTAAATGTTCATCATCTTGCCTTGGTCTAGAACCTCGACAAAAATGGTGCACACTTTTCTAGGACAACAAAGGGTCACCGGATTAAATCATTAGTTATTTGCATTTGGGCATTTAAATGCTATAAAATATTTTAAATGCTCAAATAATCATGAACTAAAATCTTTACTGTTGGAAATATTCCAAAGAGTAGCCTTGAGCAGTTTCATGATTTTTGAGTTAGTTTTAGTATTTTAACAAAAGCCCTAAAGTTGCGTAAGAATTAGAAAACAGAAATAAAAGAGAGAAAGAGAGACTTACTGGCCTCACTCATGAGGACCACTGGTTGCCCACTGGCAGCCCAAATTAACTGCCCAGCCCACCACCGCAAACCCTCTGTCGCTTTCCTCCTCAAGGGCCAAGAGGGCAGGGCGCTGTGCCTGCTGCTGCTGGCCACGCTGCCAAGGCCACCTCCTCGCTTCCCGCCGCTCTGACGCTGTTGTGAACGCCACGACACCCCCGGACCCTCGCAGACCTCTCCTCTCTCGCTGACCTCCTCCTCCTCTAGCTCTTCCTCGCGACCACCCGAACGCGCTTCGCCACCGCCGACGCACCACCGCTGCCACCGCCTCGCTTCCCTAACTGCTCAAGAGCTCCATTGCCGCTTCTAGACCTTCCACCGAGCCACGCTGGCACTGTGACGCCCAACACCGCCACTGTGGGTCGCTTTTCACCGTGTATCCGAGATCGCCGGGCGTCAGACTCGCCACGAGCCCCTACCCGAGCTCGCCGAGGCCTCCGCTCAACTCGCGTGAGCCCTGCTGTGTTTCTCTCTCCATTCTCTCGCCCCATGCCGCACTACCCGCCCCACCGCAATCGGAGCTCGCTGCCACCGCCATGTTGCCGCCGCGCCATGGCTTGTTTCGTCGCGTCCCGAAAGACGCCGTTGAACTCCCGAGTTCCTGTGAGCCTGTAGGGCACTTCACCTAGCCCTCCGCACCGTAGCTCTCGCACGACCGAGCCCAACTCCGCCGCCGCTGCAAGCTCCGGCCGCGCTCTTTCCCGCCACCCTAGCACTCTACCGCTGTCACCACTGATGCGCGCATCATCAAGGCGCTCAACGCAATGCATCATGCCAAAATGATGCCCTCGTGGCTCATTTCCGAGCCCTCCGCCACAAGATGTCATCGCCGGCGCCGAGTCACGGGCATTTGACTCACGACCATTGACTGGTGGGCCTAGTTTGACTTCGGTCACCGACGCAGGGCCCGAGGTCTGCTAACTAAACTAGGTTAGTGTTAGTTTAACGCTAATTAAACTTAATTAGTTTAACTAACTATCGACAAACGGACCCATCGGACAGGTTGACCTGGACCGTCGCTTTTGACTCCGCTGACGCCACTATGACATCATGTCGACAAGAAGAACTTATTTTCTCGGATTTATTCTTTTACAGTGAAATTCCGTAAAATAGCCAAAACTTCAAAAAATCATAGAAATTAATCTATAGCTCGTAATGAAATAAGATATATATGAAAAATTATCGAAAAATGCAAACTATCCATCTGTATCATTTTCATGCATGTTTGAGAAAGTTAACCTCACTGTTTAGGATGAAACATGATTAGGACAAATTTGATAATAGATTTGGAGTTGGAATTTGATCTAGTTTTGAATTCCACTTCAATCAAAATGACTTTCTGCTGCATTAGCTCAAATCACAAGATAATGCCATGTCATGATCATGCATCATATTGTGCATTGCATTGATCGTGTTTCTTCTCTGCTTGCTTGTGTTGTTCCCCCGTAGTTGTTGTCCCGACGCAGGATCGCTGACACTTATGAAGACTCAATGCTATCTTCGTATGCGTGCAAGCAAAACCCCATTGTTCATTCCGATACAAACCCACTCTCTCGCTCATGCTCTTTTTATTGCATTAGGACAACAATGATTCATCTGCTATTTGCTGCGTAGTTGAACCCCTTATCCTCTCGTGATGACATGTCATTGCCACAAAGAATAGATGAAACCCACTAGCATGAGTAGGAGTTGTTTTAGCCCCGATGTGCCTACTCATTCATGCTTGTTTGTCGTGGCTCGCTATTGCTTAGAGTTGTGTCAGTCCGATTCATCGGGATGAATTGAGGTGTGTGAACATGTCCCATCAGAAGCTAAGTGTGAACACGATTTGGTAAAGGTATTGAGAGGCCATGTAGGAGTACATGGTGGGTTGTCTCATTGAAGCCGGCCCTCGAACTGAGTTCTGTGTTTGTGATCCATGATACAGCTACTACCATGCATTGGGCCCTGAAATATGAACCTGCTCGACTTAATCACCCTTGTCCTCTGTCCGGAGTTGCAAGTAGTTTCGTGTTTGTAGTATGTCGAGGCCAAGGCAGCGCTGACCCGAGGGGTGGGCTCTGATGCGGTAGGCACGTGGGTCGGTATACCGGCACCCGTTAGGTGTCGTGGAACCTCAGACACATCGCTCGGGGCCGTATGTGGAAACTCGGCCGGACTCTCATGGATGGAACCTGAATAGGCGATAAACCCGGCTAGAGACTTGAGTGTTTAGGTAGGTCGTGGTCTACACCCACATCGGGCCGCTTGAAGTCCGCCGAGCACATGTCGCTGCGCATACTAAGTGGTGGAAACATGTATGAAGAAGTACACCGCAGGTTAACATCATCTATTCAATAGTCGTGTCCGCGTAAAGGACTTCGGGTTGCCTATAACAGCTCATAGACAAGTGAAAGTGGATACTCTAAAACTCGCAAGATAAGCGTGAGTGCTATGGATGGCGCTTTCAGGGAGACGGAGCGGATCCATAGTGGTGTATTTATATGGTGAATATGTGGACTCGTAGCGCCACCTCAAAAGAGTTACTTGCAACAGAGATCAGGATAGCCACCGAGTCAAAGCTGGCTTGCCGCAGCTTAAACCCAACCATCCCCTTTGTTGATAATGATGCATATGTAGTTAGTTCTCATGTAAGTCTTGCTGGGTACATTTGTACTCACGCTTGCTTATTTTATGTTTTGAGAGAGACGCCGCCTCTTCGACGCTTAGCTTGTTACGTTAGCTACGATCTTGTGCCTCGGCATGATCTTCTAGATAGTCGCTTCTCACCTTTTTTCATTTATAGTTGTCCGTGCTCGACATGTTAAGCTTCCGCAGGTGCTTTGACTTGTATGTTTCAATGTTGGGTCATGAGACCCATGTTTGTAATATCTCGCCCTGAGCCTAATGAATAAATACTTGAATCATAGAGTTATGTTGTGATGCCATGTTGTATTTACACATATCGAGCATATTGTGTGTATGATTGAAATGCTTGGTATGTGTGGGATCCGCAACCTAGTTGTTTATCCTTGGTAGCCTCTCTTATGGGGAAATGTAGTCTTGTTCTTCCATGAGCCATAGTAGTCCGCTACAGCCCGGCTTCACCGAGTCCTCGCTAGCCCAAAGACTACCGCTCCTAACACTTGATCGGCCGGGCATGTGATTCACTTTGTTCTGTGGTTCTCTCCCTTCGGGAAATATCACGCGGTGACATCCGAGTCCTGCCTAGCTCACACAGCCGGGTTCCCTGAGTCCTGTTAGCCCAATGCTACAGCCCGGATTCAAGACGCGTCAATCGACATGCTCGATGTTGATTCATGTATGCCTGTCCCATAAGTTAGTGCCACTTTGGGTTCACGACTAGTCATGTCGGCCTGGGTTCTCTGTCATATGGATGCTAGCGACACTATGATATATGTCGGTGTACAAAAAGAGGGGTACATGAGATCACTGTCGTCACTCGCCTCCCCCTGCAGCGGATATTGCACAACCCAGATGCGACGGGGAGGATTGTGGAATGGGCACTAGAGCTGTCCAGCTTTGGCCTCAAGTTTGAAAGTACTTCGACGATTCAAAGCCGAGTCCTGGCGGAGTTCATTGCAGAATGGACCGCAACACCGATTTAAGAGACTAAGAGACTGCTTCTCGCAAGGAGGCAAGATGCAATTGATTATGTACTTTGATGGGGCTTTTCCCGCAAGGTGCCGGGCTGGCGATTGCTCGTCGCCCCACCGAGAGCACCTCAAGCACGTTATCCAGATGCACTTCCCTGTGGAAGTGTCGATTTAATAACACGACAGTAGCACGGCGGGCTGCTCGCCGGTCTTAGGATCGCAGACTCGGAATCAAAAAGCTCATCTTCGGGGCGACTCGCAGCTTGTCGCCAAGCAAGTCAATAAGGATTACCAGAGCCCGCTGATGAAGGCCTACGCTGATGAAGTGAGAAAGCTGAAGAACTTTTCGACGGTATACAGCTGAACACGCTCTCTAACAGAGAACGATATCGCCAATACCGCCGGTTGCTGCTGCCTCAAGCTACCCTGTGGAACCAGTACCTTTGTGCTTCGCGACCCGGCCGTCTGTCGATCCATCAACGGGCAGAACAAGAGGAGGGAATCAGGCCCTGCAAGTACTTTCCCGCCGAAGCCCCTCAAGCCGCCAAAGAAGGATGTTGCCGGGACACCGAGCCCGCCATGTAACGGTTAGCTCCGCGGAGCGCCGAGCTCTTGCCGCCGAGACAGCCGCCCTATAGCGGAGGAGATGTTTTAGTCTCGCCGCCGAGCCCCAGTTCCCGCGTAAGCACAAAGATACCGTCCGATTCCTCCAGACAGGGAACTTCCCGAGGAGCAGGAAGAAGCGGAAAGTAGCCCGTCAGCTCGCCATGTACCAGCCACAATGACGCCCCAGACAGAAGAGATCGAACGGTGTGAAATTGAAATGCATCCTCGTGAGGAAGGACTGAGCTGTTGGCGAGATACACGGAGGCATATGTGGATCCCACATCGTCAAGGGCCCTTGCCGCAAGGCATTCCGCAAGGTTTCTTCTCGCCCACCGCCTCCAGATGCAACTACACTCGCCACCAGTGTGAAGCGGTCGGCCCATTCAAGAAAGCTTCATCAGCCAGCTCAAGCCCTTCAAACCATTCCTCTCTCTCCGCCCTTCTCGGTCGGGGGCTCGCCATATCGGGCCCTTTCCTGCTGTCGTCGGGCTTTGAGTACTTGTACGCTGTAATCGACAAGTTCACAAAGTGGCCGGAAGTGGAGGCAGTGAGGAAGGTCACAGCTCACCGGTCGCTAAGTTCTTCATAAGTAGTGCCGCTGTACCCAATAGGGTCATCACCGACAACGGTACACAGTTCACAAGCCACACCTTCATGCAATACACTCAAGACCTCAGAAGAAAGTTCGTTTCGCCTCGCTGCCCACCCGCAAGCAACGGACAAGCCGAGAGGGAAAATGCTGAAGTATTGCGAGGCTTAAGGACCAAGACCTTTGACAGTTGCACAAGAGCGAAGGCGCTGGTTGATGAGTTATCGTGGTTCTTTGGTCAATCAGACGACACCAAATCGAACCACCGCCAGTACACCCTTCGCCCGTATACGGGCGGAAGCAGTTTATCCCCATCAACTCATACACGGTCACCTCGAGTGCTCGCTATGATGAGCTTGAGCAAGAGCAATCATGCAAGACGACGACCGCTTCCTTGAGGAAGATCGCCGTCGGGCGGCCGTGGAGAACAGACGCTACCAAAGAAGCCTTGCACCGCTACCATAGCCGCAAGGTTCATGCCCGTAGCCTTGAGGAAGGCGACCTTGTTCTTCGCACGCTCAATCGCCAAGAATTCCAACAAGTTGACGCCAAGTGGGAAGGCCCTTATCGGGTAATACGAGTCACCAGGCCCGGCGCAGTCCAATTGGAGATCAAGATGATGCCCGTGAGTAATTCCTAGAACATTGAGCATCTTTGCAAGTTTTACTCAGAGATGCAGCTTGCTTGGCCCCCCGGCAAGCCACCTTTTGTACAAGCATTGCCGGCGATACATGTAACCCTTTGTACAAAGCCAGCGCACTATGAGCATAAATAAATGAAGCGCTGGCGCCTAAGTTATAGCATGCATGCTAGGTCGATTCTCGCCCTTAGTTAGGGTTGATAGTGCTTACGGCGATTAACCCCAGCTTAGTGGTCGAAAGCGCTGCCCTTTGCCGCTCTTTTTCGCTTTCTTTGGTTCGCAGGACCTACACATATCCTTGTCGGACCACTTAAGGATGAGAAAGAAAAGGAAGACAAACCACATCTCGAATTCCGATAAGCCAACATTGCCGGGGCCAAGAGCAAAGGCTCACCCAGCAAGAAACCAAAGTTGCCGGGGATGCAGCTCAGATAAGTTTTCATCCCTTGTCATGCATCCCTTATGGATCGAGGTATGTGAAACCTCGCTTTTCTAAAGCTACCGTGTTCCCCTAAAACTCTAGGCCCCGGCCTCTCCTCGGGGCCAGGTTTGGTCGTATTCAAGGCAGCAAAAGGATGGAACGAGGGCTTAAACCCACTTCATCCCTCGCCCTTCCGAACGTGTGAGAAAGGTCGAGCAAAGTGGGAAGACAGCAAGGCCTCTGTCGGGTGAGGAAATGTTTATCCTAAGGATATCAAGGATCCGCCTTGTTGTGGGTTCTACCCAAACAAATGACCCTGCAAGCATCCCTTTTTCATTAGAAACATTCCACTCAGTGTACAATCCATAGGAAATGAAAACATGAATAATGGGATTACAAGTTCTAAATTCAGCTAAGGCCCAAGGCTTACAAGTTGAAAAAGATAAGGTGCCCAGAACCCCTTTCTTGTCCCTCTCTCAAGAGGTAGGTCAAAGAGGTGAAAAAGGCAAAAGGAGCGCCTAGGCAAGCTACGGGTGGCAGAAGACACCAAGAGGACATCTCGGTGGCCGTCCAAAGGCTGGATGGTGAGGGGGACACCGTAAGTAGAGCTCGAAGACGAGGCGGTAGGACGCCAAAGACGCTGTCGAACGCCGCCGATGCACGCCAGATTCACTTGACGGCCTTGCCGCCTCGCCTCTTCCTCTTCCGCAGCCTCTCCCAACGCCAGCCGCCCAAGGAGACGACCCCAGAAGTTCAAGGAGCCGGACACGGATGATGGGGACGCTGGTGCCGCGTGAGCGACGCCTCGACACCTAGTCGGACCTGGCCATCCCGCCGCTGCTGCCTCGCTGTCGCTGCGCCGCTGTCCTCCCTCACCACTCCCGCCGAGGAGGAGTTCGTATCGCCTCGATGCGGCTATATCTCCCACGGTCGAGGCACGACTTAGAGGCATAACCGCATTGAAAGCAATGTCGCAAGTGAGGTAATCTTCACACAACCCATGTAATACATAAGGGAAAGAGATACATAGTTGGCTTACAATGCCACTTCACACAATGCATAAATAAACATCCATCATACAGAGTACACTCAAGGTCCGACTACGGAACCAAAATAAAAGAAGATACCCCAAATGCTACATGATCCCCGATCGTCCCCAACTGGCTCCACTACCGATCATCGTGAAAGACACATAGTAACGACCACGCTCTCGTCGAACTCCCACTTAGCTCTGCTGCGCCACCTGACCGCATCATCGAACTTGCAACTGCTTTTGGTAGAATCTCGGAGTCACGGGACTCAAAGAATCTCACCCCGCGAGATCAAGACTATTTAAGCTTATAGGAAGGACAGAGTGGTAAGGTGGAGCTGCAGCAAGCGACTTAGCATATATGGTGGCTACATCGCAAAAGAGAGCGAGAAGAGGAGCAAAGCACGGTCGTGAAGCTAGTAGCGATCAAGAAGTGATCCCGAACTACTTACGCCAAACATTACTCCAACACCGTGTTCACTTCCCTGACCACCGAGACGAGACCATCACGGTTACACACACGGTTGATGTGTATTTTAATTGAGGTCAACTTCGGTTTTCTACAACCGGACATTAACAAATTCCCATCTGCCTCATAACCGCGGCACGGCTTTCGAAAGATAATACCCTGCAGGGTGTCCCAACTTAGCCCATTATAAGCTCTCACGGTCAACGAAGGATATTCTTCTACCGAAGACCCGATCAATCTCGAATCCCGGACTACAAGACATTTCGACAAAGAATAAAACAAGACCAGCAAAGTCGCCTGACAGCCGACAACCCGATAGGAGCTGCACATATCTCGCTCGTGGCACATCCGGATGAGACTAGCTACGAGTAAACCAAGCCTCGAAGTTTCCCCGGGTGGCCCCAGCAGTAACTCAGTTCGGGCCAGCACTGGCGGAGCACCGTCCGGGGTTAAATAAAGATGACCCTCGCTCGCGAAACCCGGGGAAAAGGCTTAGGTGGCAAATGGTAAAACCAAAGTTGGGCCTTTGCCGACGAGTCTTATTCAAAGCGAACCGTCAAGGGGTCCTATAAATCACCCAACCGTAAGGAACGCTAAATCAAGGAACATAACACCGTATGACGGAAACTAGGGTGGCAAGAGGAACAAAACACTGCATAAGGCCGAGCCTTCCACCCTTTACCAAGTATAAAGATGCATTAATTATAGCAGATATATATTGTGATATCCCCAACAAGTAAACATGTTCCAAAATAGAAAAACATTTCCATGTTCCAACAAGGAACAAACTTCAGCTTCACCGCAACTAGCAACGCTTATAAGAGGGGCTGAGCAAAGCGGTAACATAGCCAATCAACGGTTTGTTAGGAAAGGATGGTCAGGGCTGACATGGCAATATGGGTGGCATGATAAGCAAGTGATAGGCATCGAGCATAGGCATAGCAAAAGAGCGAGCAACTAGCATAGCAAAGATAGAAGTGATTTCGAGGGTATGGTCATCTTGCTCGCAATGTTCTCAGAGTTGTCGAAAACTTGATCCTCGTAAGCTTCTCAACAGGTTCCTCGCTCACGCATCGTATCCCGCTCTACCCAAAGCAAGAACACAAACAAAGGAACCACAATAAATCACGGTGCAATGCACAATCAACATGATGCAAAATATGACATGATATGCGGATGATATGCAATGTGTATGCGCGCCCGAAGGAAAATGATGAAACAGGCATCAACTTGGCAAACCAAGCATGCCACTGAAAGATGAGATGATTTCGTTGAAATCGATATAAAGATCACCGAATCGGATGCACGGTTTGCAAATGACAAGAAAACAAGAATGGCACAAATCTGCATTAATAAAGATGATGCCACTTGGCAAGCAACAAGAAATTGCTACTGCACCCAAACGTATCAACAAAGCACGGGCAGTGATCTGCACAAGATGCTTGACAAAATATGAACACTGAGCTACGGCTAAATCACCTCATTACAAGTTCAAACAAGCATGGCAAAAGTGCACAAAATATCGCCGATATGGCAAAATAGCATCAGTAGCAATGTTCGAGCAAGAAAACTACATGCTACAGGAACTTATAATAGCAAAACAAGGCATGGCATGAATCTACTCAAAGCATAGAACAAAAATCTCTTACTGACCATAAGCCAAAAAGGATCATAAAATATGGTAACACCCATGTCAATATCGCAAGTTTCATAATGTATTCAAAGAACATGGCATGTCAAAACTGATAACAAGTAGGCATGTTTAAGAGCTCGATGCACTACTACAGAGCCTTTCATGAAAAACTAAGCATACATACATCAAGAAGACATGGCATAGAAGATATACATGGCAAGAGCAACATCATAGCATACATGGATCAACCACAACAACCTTGGCAAAATTGAATAACATGTAAACAATCTGCCAGAAACATTTGATAGCAAAAGTAGAGCTCGATTGACTCAAGCTATGGCACTCCATAATAGCAAACAAAGGCATGGATGGATAGAGCATAACCATATGTTCAAAACATCCTTACTGAAGTATCTCAAAATATGCATGGATCTCTCGGTAGCATCAAGTTAACATGGCATCAAAATATCACCTAAAACAGGGCTGAAAACAGCAACATCAGACACCTACTTTGCATGCTTGTGCTAGTCACCACATAGATCACAAAAATACATGGCATACACCCTGGAAAGATGGCATGGCATATTACAAAACACATGTAGGACTCAAATACATAGGGTGCACACATCAATCATAGCAAAATAACAAAGTGCATGTTCTCGTTAAGAAATGTAAACTAACATCACATAGCCTTATTCCAACAGAATTTCGGGCATCAAGATGAGCTCAAATGAAAATGATGCAATGAGATGAAATGATCTACTCTTCGAGGCTAACATTTTGACATATTACACGCGAAAATGGAGCTACAGATGCAAAGTTATGTCAGATAGAAAATGCCACTAAATAATCAAGAAACAAAATACTTAGAGGAAAATTTGGGGGACCGAGAAAGTCAACCTCTGTCGAGGCCGGATCCGATCGGATCGGGAGGCGGCGCTGCCCGCTGCCGCCGGAGCGCCGGAGGAGGAGTTGCGGGCGGGCCCGCCGGAGGAGGGAGAGGCGGCGACGGACCGGGCCGGCGCGAGGAGAGCGGCGGGCGCATGGCCGCGGGCGGCGGCGCGGGCGGGAGGAGGCCGGGCCGGAGCGGGCCGGTGAGGAGATCCGGCGGCCGGCGATCGGCGCTGTTCGGGCGGCGGGCGGGAGGCGATCATGGGCGGGGCGGAGGGGGCGCGGAGCGCGAGGGCGCGGAGGCGACGCTGGTCGGGCGGGTTCGCTGGGCCCGGGCGGCTGGGCGGCGCTGGGCGGCGGCGTGCCCACGGGCGCAAGCTGATTCGCCGGGCGGCGGCGGCGCGGGCGGACGTGTCCGGACGGCGCGGGTTTCGTCCCGGCGCGAGGTAGGGGAAGGCTAGGTTAGACCCGGATTTGGACGGGGAGGTGTTTAAATAGGCATAGAGGAGCTGAGAGTCCAAATGAGGTGTAAGCTACCACACGATCGTGATCGAACGCCGGAGAGCATGGAAGTGACTTAGATGGGTTATTGGGCTGTTTTGAAAGGGTGTTGGGCTGCAACTTAAAAGAGGCCTTTGCGAGAGTGCTGTTAACCGCTGAGTACCAAACGAGCTCCAAATGACTAAACTTGACCGTGGTCTAACGGCGGTATACCAAGGCCACTTGACAAACCTCGTCCATTCCGAGAAGGTTTAGTACCCGCCATGGAAAAACGTAAAAGGGCCGCTGGGAGATAGGAGTGCCGGATTGCAAAACGGACAACGGGAAAAATGCTCGAATCATGAGACTAACACGTATGCAAATGCGATGCACATGATGACATGATATAAAATGCATGACATGGACAAATGCAAAAGAAGAAGAACCCAACCACGGAGGGAATATCATATCACAATGCCGAAAATGGCAAGAGTTGAGTTACAAATATGGAAAGTTACGTCCGGTGTTACACTTCGCCATCAAGAGCTCTCCACGCAACACCTCGCCCGAGTCCCGGCACCAAGACCTTGACGGAGAGGAGGCCGCCCCATCAGCTTGAAATGGAGGGTGAGCCCCGCCGCCAAGTGGTGGATATGGGCGAACGCTTTCCACCTCGACCAAGATACATCACGTGAGGGGCCGAAGTCGACGCGACTCGCTGCATCGCTAATCCCATAGCCCTCATGTGCAGCCGCAGTGACTGGGCGGGTCCTGCTCCATCTCGCCAAAATGGAGTCGGGAGACAAAGGCGACGCGAGGAGGCGTCGGCAGCCGAGCCGACGAAGAACTCAAGGATCATCCTCAACATGGCCTCCATGGGAGGAGGAGCTGGCCAGGAGACGAGGCCGACGATCGCCCCGCCCTCCCTTCCACGGGCGCCGGCTCGCTTCTTCCTCCCCTCGCTGCTGGCTTCACGATCGCAGGAGCAGGAGAAGGAAGGATGCGCGTCGAGCGCGCACCCTCGCCGCCACCGCTGAAGGACTAGAATTCTCTCCATGGCAAATGGGGGAGGGAGCGAAGTGAAGCAAGGAGGAGATGAAGGAATGCGGACGCCAACCTCCCTCCCGCTTTTATAAAGGAACGGGTGGGGCTCACCGCCTGGCCAGCCAATCAAGACCCGGAAGGTGCAGGGATCGACCGCCCGCTGCTCAGCCCGCCATGGCCAAGTTTCCGCCCCACTGCTCGCCACCCTAAGCGCATGGGGGCTGCAGGTGGACGTGGCTGAACTGGAGCGATGGTGAGGCGACTCTCCCCACCCCGCGATCGTGGGGGTGGACGCCTTGAAGACCCCGGGCCGCCCCATTCAGTAAAGAGGCCGCACCTCCACGCCTCCCTCCGTTTCTGGGGAGGGCGCGCACTGCTTCTTTATTACGACATGACGCATGCGCGCAGAGCTCAGCCCCACGCATGCCGCCCACGTCACGCCCATGCCTCCCCACACCGTGCCACGCAGCAGGAGCGTGGAGGCGAAGCGAAGGAAATCTTATCATGTAAAACCGCCTGCTGCTCACAAGACTGCTTTTGGGCCTAGCCCAACGACGCGATTGCGCTTACGGTGGCCCAGGCCCGGGCCCTGCTGGTGTGACAAAAGAGGGGTACACTTTGTACCCCTATAACTGCAGACGCGGTCACCGAGCCACGGGCACCACCGCACTGAGCACGGCAAGGGAGGTGAAACCAAGGTAAGGCCGAAGCTGAAGAGGTGAAGAGGATCAGAACGACGCCGAGACCAAGACCACAAAGAGCAAGGGGGGAAGCGGACTTCTCTTCGGCAAGGTCCTTGCCGGGGAGCAGGTTCTAGCAGGCCCGACAAGACCCTTGCCGGGGCAGCTCACCCCACGCCTACGGGGCGAGTCACCCTTGAGTCCACTACCCCCATGGGGCAAGGATTCGGGAGATATCCCCGTGGTGGCATGCGGATCTTTGTGAAGACATTCAAGATCAGATACACACTTGAGAAGATGATGATCCCATGGGACCCCAACCAAGGAGGACCATAAGGCCCCCGCAAGAGCCTTGCCGGGATGATAAAGTGCCACGGCAGAAGACCTTTGCCGGGATGGCAGCAAGCGCCATGGCAAGACTCTTTGCCGGGCCCCAACAGCGCCACAGGTAAGACCCTTTGCCGGGCCCCCGCAAGGCCCTTTGTCGAGGACACCGAGGGCCACCATCAGGCCCGCACCAGCCACACCCCCACCATCACCAGATGCACCGCCGACCCAACCAGCTTGGGCAGTGCACTGCGTGGTGGCATGCAAATCTTCGTGGAGGCTCACCACACGCCACCTCAGCAAGCAGTTCGCCACATGGCACCACGAGCAACGCGGCTATGGCGCACACAACACCGTGAGGGAGCAGGTGACGGACGGACGGGCTCTCCCCACCCTGATAAAGTAAGGACACCTAAGGTGGTGCATTAAATACGCCTTGTCATGTAATGGGAGGGATAAGCCCAAGACATTTCATTTCCTTTCCACCTCCCCGTGTGCCACTGGCAGGCAGCCCTTTCCTATAAAAGGAGGCCCGAGGCTACTCAGGAGAAGGATTCGCTTTTGGAGCTCCTCACGCCTCCATAGCTAGCTCAAGAATGAGATATACAATCCACAAAAGCAGGAGTATGGTTTACGCACCGCTGCGCCCGAATCTGATAAACGAACCGCTGCTACCTGTTTGATCCGCTTCTTCACGACCTCAGCTTCAAGAACCGCTAGTAGGGATTCTTGTGATCCCATAGGTGTCGCTTCCCACCGAGCAATATACGCGGAGCCAAAGGCGCAAACGGTCCCGGCCATGGTAAGCGCTACACCTGTGGAATACTGCGGCGTGAGGTCAAGCAGCGATATGAGGTGTTACCGGCTAGATCGACAGTGACTTGAATCGGGTCCCGATAAACCCACCTCGAGTCATGAGCCACCACCGGCTGAACTGGAAGACCTCGCCGCCAGCTGGCTGGCCCGCCTCCTCGAAACCTTCTCCCACCGTCCGGGTCCGCCGCTGCACCGCCATCCTCTAGCCCCTCGAAGCTTTTTCTCCGGGATCCCCACCCCACCGCCAATGAACGCCCCAAATCACGGTGATCATGAACCATAGGTCTCACGACTTCAAATAACCACCGACCACTAATTTATTATAATTTCTGCCCTTCATATACGCTACCGACGGTGGGCCTTATGGTAATGTGCGCTCATTGAATGTGGACCGCTTGACCGTCAATTGATCATGTTATCACCGTATGGTGAGCCGCTGACTCAGATGATCACCCTAAATGTACTCCTATTTTATTAACACAAAGATGCACTCAAACTACCATTTCTTTCTTTCATATACGGCCGATGTGTGGGCCCCACGGTTACGCTACCGATGGTGCAACACTAGTTGCGCCACAGGAACGCTTGACTGTTAATTGATTGTGTCATCAACAAAATACGGAGTAGTAATGGTGAGCCAGGACCGATAATCATGATATGTATTTGTTTAACACTTGCATGTACGTAAGGGCTGATATATATACGCCGCAAGCACTCACCGCTATAAGCGCATTGGCCACGCGTAACCCCACCCGTATGAGCACCTTCGAGAGGGCCAGCATATATGATCTTGATATTTTATGAAGTCACCATAGGTGCCTCAGAAGTCGAGTGGAACGCCTTCTCCAATCGAACATACATCGCCGAAAATACTGAAATTAACACAAGATAAATGCGAAAGCACCGAGACTTTAACCATGGTGGCTCGAGAAACCATTGTCCTCTAACCATCCAACCACATGTTGGTTAGCACGACAAAATGTATGTGGTGACCGTGATGAGCTTATTCAAGTCCAAAGGACTATATCATGCTTTCGCTTCAAATACAATGACCGAGGTGTCGCTAACAAAATACGGAGCACGATCAAATGCAAAGTCCGCCGTTGTCATCAACAAAATATGGAGATGTATCATGAGCTAGATACCGCTTGTACTATTGTATATGCTTATTTTCTTAGTGGGCCGATTGGCGTGTGGTGTGGTGGGCACATCATTTCTAGTTCGTGGGTCAACATGAAGACTCATGGGTCGGTTCCATCCTGCACCACATATAGGTTGGACCGAGACGTGTTATAACGAAGACCCATGTGGAGGACTCATGCATAACACGGTTACCAGAGTCATGAGGACTCTATCCCCACCGTGATAAGTCACTATATATGATTTGTAACCCTAGGCCCTTAGTATGTTATACAAGCTTGGGGGGTCTAGTTCGCCGACAGTATACACACATGCACAATGCCTGGTATTCACGGTACTTTGTACACACCCCTATCACTAATATACAAGCATCGGAGTAGGATCTTTCTTCAAGCTCGCAAGGGTCCGATCCGAACTAGGGTGAAGCTTTGCCTCAGATACCATCCAGCCTAACAGCCAAGGATATCTCATCAATGATATGATGAAATCATATCGCCAACTACTAAGAGAGAGGTGTGTCGGGGGGCAAAGCAAAAGTAGAGAGAGGCCTAAAGATAATGTGCATGCAGGAGACATTGAGGCACATTATATGTGCGATAGGGAGGGCTAGTAGAGACCGCATGTATATATGCATGTGAGAAATAGTGTTTTCCAACTAAGATTAGTGAAAAGAGTAGTACATAGTAGTCGTAAAGAGAGGGAAACAGAGAGCATAAAAAGTGAGACACCCCTACACCTCGAGAGAGATTGTGAGCATGTGTGAAAGAGAAATGCCGATGCATATAAAGTGTGTGCACTTATGCGTTAGATAGAGAGATATATAATGCATTTGTGAGAACGGGCGAGGTATAGTGCATCTACGCAGTAAAAGGCGGTTCTACGATTAAATTAAAATATAAATGGCATTATTATTTTTTGATGAGATCATGAATTTTGCAAATTATGATGGACTAAAATCGGTTCATCGTACACCCATACTCTATTGAATTCTAGCATGTGCATGTGTTTATTTCATATTATCGATCCATAGAGTGAGAGCGTTTGAAATACAGTGCAATGGATGCTTTTGCAATTCATATATAAACATTAATTAGTGCACTCCATGTTGTTAGTGTGAAGCACTTTATACATTTGTCACTTGCATGGATACATTCCAAATTGCTAGCAGCTACTTAAATAGAATACATGTCGAATTCAACATAAAGGGGGTTTCAAGATTCAATTCATAGGAAGTGCATTCATCTATTTGAACCCTAGATAATGGCATTTGTAAATCAGATGTAAAAGGGGGCATCAATCTTTCTCAGAGTTTGAACATGCTATATATTCATACATTATCTAACTTTCTTTTTGCAACCAAGGAGATTATATCTCGAACCATGCATGAACTGAGTGCATATTTTTTAATATATACTGTACAATGTATATTCAAATGTACCCTCCATTCCAAAATAATCGTAGCTTTAGGATTTTCAAGAGTAAAGATTTGTGAAGTTTGACAAATCCTGAACGCTCAATTCAAGAGAACCGAAACGCCAATGCTTCTGCTGCCAAATATTGAACGGCGCCAAATAGGCCTCGGTCACTAAACCGCGCGAGACTAATGTTTTGGTGTAGGAAATTATTTTCCTGACTCGCCCGTAGACTATCGCCCGATGTCCAAAGGTGTAAACGGGCTAGGTTTGTAATTCACCAAGACGCCAGCCTCAACCGCCCTCGAGAAGCATTCATACGGCCGTGGGCGCCACCCATGCGCTTGCACGTAAATCTATCCCGCCCACATTTGGGACACTGACATGACCGTCTCTACCCCCAACCCGCAATATGTCCGAATTTAGATGGGGCAAAGTTTGTAACTTTCCCCAAATTTCAAACAAGCGCTGCCTCAAACCAAAACATTGTTCCCCTTAGTTCCCCGCCTCCTCCGCTTCCCCATTCATATCTGTGGCGCTAAAACGCACTTCCACCAGCCGAAAACCCCAGTACCTCCTCCGCCTCCACCCCATAGCGCCAATACACCGCAGCCCTCCATCATGCCGGAGCCGCACCGATCGCCGCCTCCAACGAATCAATAACCGCAACGCCTCAAGGACTTAGCAGTTGAAGCCGAAAGCGTAGCTGCTCCACGACGCCGACATCGACGCGGCGCTTACTGTAACCACCGACCACCACGCCGCCCCGCGCTTCACCGCTGCGCGCTCCATTGCTGCAACCGCCCACCGCACCGAGTTGTTCCCCCGTGACGCCGCTCGCCGCCGGATCTCGCTTCCCCACCGCCGGCTGCACGCCACCGCACCACACTCAACAACTTGGCCATGGGTTCGTCCAAGGCTGCACCGCCCTCCATTAACTTTTGGTTTCCGCCAACAACAAGAAGATCGCTTGAAAATGAAGGAGGACACAAGACTCGCCAGCAGTAAAGAGGTACTCTCTTCCTTATTCGCGGCAAATCTTACGCCTCGCCACACCGTATTCATCCCAATGAAAAAAATAGTTGAGCGCTTATTCGCATCTTCTTCGTGATACTAAATGCACAAGGTTTCCCTTTACTATTTTCACCTTTGCTAGAGATCAGTAGCCCCGCCAGATTTCAATTCAGGTCAGCCAACCGCAATTAAAAGAAGCAGCACCCGCTAGGGCGTTGGGCTGAGCACCTAGTCCGCCTCGCTCTTCGGGAAGCGGCGATCGGTGTTCATCATAGGTGGGGCGCAGTGAGCGCTTGCTACCTGATATGGAGGTCGGCGGGCTTGAATGGATGGTTGGGGCGCCGGCACGACGGAAGTGCGCGAGGTCGAGGGGAGGGCGAGGCAGGAGGAATATCGGGCCGATGGTCGCCGGGCAAGCTGAGGAAGATTGTCAACACCGACCGGCCGGAGGTACATGAAGGCAATCTGCCTGCTTTTGTACATCGGACGGATGCAGTAAAAATGGATGACTCTATTTGCTTTCAATCGACCGATATTTTCATAGAACTCGTAGTAATTTAGTGTGCCATGCATGTTGTAGAGCTATCATATGTCTCCGCCATTTATTTCTCACCGACTGCTTATCTCGCTACCTTTTACACTTTACTAATTGTGCACACACTTCACCCATACTCACACTATTGTTTTTTTATGCATGGGTATTTCAGACTCTGACGCAGTGTTGATGAATGCAGAAAAGAAAAGACAGAAGTCGCTCCAGTGTAATTCGAAGATAAGCACCTGCTGCTTCAACCGCCTAATGGGTGCAGTGTCGTTAGCTGGAGATAATAAACGCAGGCACCCATGCAAAGGGTTCCAATCCGTAGCATTAGACTCACACCTAGGGGAGGAGGAAATGTAGCCTGCCTTCTTCTACCTTCTAGCATACAGCTCAAGGAGCACCATTGTACCACTAGTACCTTAGTGATCATAGAGACCCCGCAGAAAGGTGACTAGGGGTGTTATCTCCATGGAGAGCCCCAACCTCGGGTAAAGTTCGCCGGCACGGTTCACGCCCATCCCGCTCTGTGCACCGGCATGACGTTCTACTCGGCCCCACCATGATAAGCCATCCATTGGCTTATGTCGCACCCAACCCCCGACATACACTAAATTACTAGATTCTAGGATTTTGAAATAAGAGCACAGGAAGGCCGGGAAATGCAGATGTTCTCTAGCACACCCCAAGGTGTGGTCTTATGAAATAATAAATGATCACAAATAGGTCCCCATTTTTTCAGACCGTCCGATGTACAAAGAACGGTAGATCGCTTTCATCTACCTCCACTACCAAGGTTGATAATCTTCCTCGAACGCCAAAGAACCATCGCCCACCTCTGCCTCCGCCTCGACCATCAGACCATCACATGGCATCCCACCATGCTCCAAGCCTCCCGCCGACCTCCAGATCGCAGCAGCTCTCGCCCACACCCCTATGATAGACACCGACACGCTCGGTGAATAGGTGGACTAGGTTTTATGCGCTTAAGCGGTGCTACTTATTTTAATTATGAAGTCAATCGAATTCAATTAAAATCCAAAGCGGCTACTAACCTCTAGCCAAGATGAAATAGTGAATGGGAAGAAACCTGTGCATTTAGTATCACGAAGAAGATGCAGAAGAAGCGCCAACTAGTTTATTTTGTGGGATGAATACGTGTGAGTAGAGACGTAAGATTTGTAAGAATAAGGGAAGAGGAGTACTCTTTCACGGGCAAAGGTTGTGTCCTCCTTCTATTTTTCCAACAATCTTCTTGTGGTTCACCGAAATGAGAATTTGTGGAGGACGGTGGAGCCTTTGATGAACCCATGGACAAGTTGTTGAGTGGCGCTGTGGTCAGTCTGTCATGCGGGAACCAGATCCGAGGCGGCAAACAACGGTAGCAGAATAGCTCTAGTGCAAAGGGACGCTGCATAATGGAGCGGAAGCGTGAGGCGATGACGATGGTCGGCGGTTTTTTGACGGCGACAATTGCCGGCATCATGGACGAGCTCGCCGGCTTCACCATAAAGTCCTTGAGGGCGCGCGGTTATGGGTTATGTTGACGACGATGTCGCGGTACTGCCCCAAGGGATGGTGGAGGGCGGCGGGATTGGTGCGATGGGGTGGAGGACAGAGGAAGGCTGGGTTTTATGGTTGGTGGAGAAGGCGTTTACGCCAACGGAGTATGAATGGGGAAACGGAGGAGGGGAACAATGTTTGTTTGGGATGCGCTTGTTTGAAATTTGGGGAAAGTTACAAACTTTGCCCCCATCTAAAATTTCAACATATTGCGGGTTGGGGTAGAAAGTAATCTGTGTGTCCCAAATGGTGGGTATGGATAGATGTTGTCCCAGCACATGGTGTTTAGGCGCCTGGCATGATGAGTGCTTCTTGAGGCGTTGAGATCATGCCTTGGCGGTTACAAACCTACCCCATTTTAGACCTTTGGACATCGCAATGATAGGCTACACAGCGAGTCGTGATAATTTCCTACCACCAAACAATAGTCTCACACGGTTTCGTGACTATAGGCTTATTTGGCGCTTTGCTCAATATTTGGGAGCAGTACATTAACGCTGGTTCTCTTGAATTGAACTTTCAGGATTTGTCAAACTTCACAAATCTTCACTTGAAAATCCTAAACTACGATTATTTTGGAATGGAGGGGTACATTTGATTATACATTGCACACAAGTGTATGTTAAAAACTATGCAACTTACCTCGCCTATGCATGGTTCCAGTATATAATCTCCTTGGTTGCAAAATAGTTAGACATGCATATGAATATATAGCATGTTCAAACACACAACAAAGATTGATGCCCCTTTAGATCTGATTTACAAATGCCATTATCTCGGATTCAAATAGATGAATGCACTTCCTATGAATTCAATCTTCTAAACCCCATTTATGTTGAATTCAACATGTATTCTATTTCAGAGCTAGCACTTGGAATGTATCCATGTAAGTGACAAATGTATAAATTGCTTCACACTAACATGGAGTGCACTAATTAATGTTTATATATGAATTGCAAAAGCAATGCATTGTTCGTATTTTAAACCGCCTCACCCATGGATCGATAATATGAAATAAACACATGCACATGCTAGAATTCAATAGAGTATGGGTGTATGATAGACCGATTTTCGCTCATACGCAAATTGCAAAATTCATGATGTCATCCAAAAATAATAATGCCATTTATATTTTAATTTAATGCGAGAACCGCCTTTTTACACGAGATGCACTACGCTGACTGCTCTCACACATGCGCTATATATCTCTCTATCTAACGATAAGTGCACACACTTTATAACATCGCATTTCTCTCTACACATGCTCACAATCTGTCCCGGTGTCGGGGTGTCTAACGCACACACACACTCTCTATATATCTCTCTCTCTTTTCTCGACTCATCAGGCACCACTTTTCACTAATCTCAGTTGAAAACACTATTTCTCCCACATGCATATATACACACGCATGGTCTCTTCTAGCCTCTATACACCATGGGCGCTCCTCGAATGGAGGTGCCCAGACTTGCCTCGCTCGTGGGGTCTCGGGCGTGGCTCCATCAATGACCCAGATGGCTCAATTTTAGCAAAGAATAGCTCAGACCTCGCGAGGGCTGCTGGCCTGCGAGGCGACAACACCAAGACCTCCTCGGGCGGCTCACTAGGCTGGCTCTCAAGGAGCGTGATATCGCAGCAGCATTTCGCAAGGCTCACATGACGTGAGCCATGATGACTAAGGCAAAGCACCAAAGAAAGCAGCAGTACCGCTTCTTTGGTGCTAAGGAGGCAAGCGCTGTTCCCGAGGCATCGTGCATAGGTTTGCATATCGCGGCAATAAGACCAAGACCGCCAGACAGCAGGACGGAGGTCATCGCGAGCCCACAAAGAGTTACATTACCGTAACTCTTTATGCAAAGACTACATTTGTCAGATAGCTTGTACTAGTTGTCTCCTTCAAACATGGCCATGTGGGATCCTTCCCGCCTATATTTGGGAAGAGGACCAAGGCCACTATAAATAGGACCTAGCCACCACCAAAGCATGGGACGATCATTCAGATCATCCTCACACTCACCAGCTCATCGAGCCCAATAACACCTCACCTCGAGGCTGTTCATCCAATGTACTAGTTCATCCTCATTTCTCGAGGCAATCCACCACAAACCTGGAGTAGGGTATTACACCGCAAGGTGGCTGTAACCAAGATAAACTCTTGTGTCCCTTGTTCTTAGGTTCGTGAGCTAGGCCTTGGGATCTATGAGCGAGTGAGCTGGGGAGAGAGTGTTTTCGTGGCACACCCCGAGTTCGAATCCTCAAGGGTCTGCCAAACCCGTGATCCGACATTTGGCGCTGTAGGGTGCGCTGAAACCTCTTCCGCCGATCAACGCACCACCGCTTCCACCGCTTACATGGCTGATGCTCGTTGAGCCCGGCCGAGCGACGCAGCCGCCTCAACACTTGCGCCGCCGCACGGGCGCTTCGCTGGCTAAACACCATCGCCTCCATCACCCGCTGCCAAAGCCGCCACCGACCGGCGGGAGCTAACAAAGAAACTTATCGCTGCACCGGCTGAGGGACGAACGCACCGCCACCATGTCGCTAACTCCTGGCCGCTCATTGTCCCACGCCTGCTGCGGGTTCATGACGCACAGGCCGCGGCCGCCATGCCACAGCCTCGTGCTACTCCTCCTCTAACGACTCTCTACGAGGAATGGCTGACCTGCAGACGCCGAGCTGCTGGGCCAAGAGAGGGGCTCTCCTGACCGCCCCTCTCATGCCTCGTCTCACTGCAGCGGAGATGTAGTCCATGGAGCACCTCCGCCACCTCCGCAAGATCAAGACGCCCGCTACCTCTTGAGCATCGTGATTCGCTTTCCCTTGAACACGAAGGGTGATGCAACAAAGTAGCTGTAAGTATTTACCTCAGTTTTTGAGAACCAAGGTATCAATCCAGAGGAGGCTACGCACAGTCCCAGAAGGAAATATGCCCTAGAGGCAATAATAAAGTAATTATTTATTTCCACATATCATGATAAATGTTTATTATTCATGCTAGAATTGTATTATCCTAAACATGATACATGTGTGAATACATAGACGACATAATGTCACTAGTATGCCTCTACTGACTAGCTCATTAATCAAAGATGGTTATGTTTCCTAACCATAGACATGTGTTGTCATTTGATTAACGGATCACATCATTAGGAGAATGATGTGATTGACTTGACCCATTCCATTAGCCTAGCACTTGATCGCTTAGTATGTTGCTATTGCTTTCTTCATGACTTATACAAAGTTCCTACAACTATGAGATTATGCAACTCTACACGGAGGAACACTTTGTGTGCTACCAAACGCCAAACGTGAATCGGGTGATTATAAAGGTTCTACAGGTGTCTCCAAAGGCATGGGTTGGCGAATTCGAGATTAGGTTTTGTCACCCGATTGCTCTGAGAGGTATCTCGTGCCCTCTCGGTAATAATACACATCACTTAAGCCTTTGCATTGTAACTAATGAGTTAGTTACGAATGATGTATTACGTAATCGAGTAAAGAGACTTGCCGTAACTATATTGAACTAGGTATTGATACCCACGATCAATCTCGGCAAGTAATATATCGATGACAAAGGAACAACGATGTTGTTATGCGGTTTGACCGATAAAGATCTTCAGAGAATATGTAGGAGCCAATATGAACATCCAGGTTCCACTATTGGTTATTGACCGGAAACAGTTCTAGGTCATGTCTACATAATTCTCAAACTCGTATGGTCCGACGCTTAACGCTACGATGACAGCTATTATGAGTTTATAAGTTTTGATGTACCAAGGTTGTTCGAGTCCCGGATGTGATCAAGGACATGACGAGGAGTCTCGGAATGGTCGAGACATCAAGATTGATATATTGGAAGCCTATATTTGATATCGGAATGGTTCCGGATGAAATCGATTTTTCGAACACGAGGGTTACCGAACCTCCCGGGGTTAATGGCCTTGATGGGCCATGAGGGAGAAGAGGAGGGCCAGGCAGGCCGCGCGCCTCCCCCTAGTCCAAATAGGACAAGGAAGGGGCGGCGCCTCTTCCTCTTCCCTCCCCCCTTCTCTCCACTAAGGCAAGAGGGGGAGTTCTACTCCCTGGGAGTAGGACCTCCCGCACCCCCAGAGGGTCGGCCGCACCTCCCTCCCTCCTTTATATACGGGGCAGGGGGCACCCAGACACACAAGTTGATCACCGTGATCGCTCTTAGCCGCAGGCGGTGCCCCCCACCATATTCCACCTCGGTCATATCGCTATGGAGTTTAGAGCGGCCCTGCGCCGTAGAGAACATCATCGCCACCACCGCTGCGTTGACGGAACTCATCCTCGACACCGCTGGATCGGAGTCCGGGATCGCCATCAAGCTGAACGGTGCGAACACGGAGGTGCCGTGACGCTCGTGCTTGGATTGGTCGATCGTGAAGACGACGTATCACATCAACCGCGCGTTCATAACGCTCGCTGCCCACGAGGGTACGAGATACACTCTCCTCTCATTGCTATGCATCACCATGATCTTGCGCAAAGGAAATTTTTGAAATTACGCTTTCAACCAAGGGCATCCGAGCCAGGTTTTATGCGCGATATATGCACGAGTAGAACACAAGTGAGTTGTGGGCGATATAAGTCATACCGCTACCAAAGATGTCATACTTTGTTCGCGGTATTAGAGATGAAGCGCCCAGACCGACATTATACAGACGCTTACGCGAGACTGGTTTCACCGCATGCAGCACCGTTGCTTAAAGTTACAGGCGGGTGTCTGTCTTCTCTCTTTAGTTGAACTGAGTGTGGCTACGCCCGTCTCATGAAGGTTAAAACAGCACTAACTTGATTAACTATCGCTGTGGTTTTGATGCGAGGTAAGAACAAACGGCTTGCCAGCCCGTAGCAGCCACGTAAAACTTGCAACAACAAAGTAGAGGACGCCTAACTTGTTTTGCAGGCATGTTGTGATGTGATATGGTCAAGACGTCATGCTATGTTTTATTGTATGAGATGATCATGTTTTGTAATCGGGTTATCGCTAATCGCGGAGCCATATGGTTGTCGCTTATTGTATGAAATGCAAATGCCCTGTAATTGCTTTTACTTTATGACTAAACGGTAGCGAGAAGAAGCAATAGTCATGCGAAACGACAACGATGCTGCGATGGAGATCAAGGTGTCGGCCGTGACGATGGTGATCATGACGGTAAGCTGAGATGGAGATCACAAGCACAAGATGATGATGACCATATCATATCACTTATATTGATTGCATGTGATGTTTATCTTTTATGCATCTTCTCTTGCTTTGATTGACGGTAGCATTTTAAGATGATCTCTCACTAATTATCAAGAAGTGTTCTCCCAGTATGCATCGCTGCCAAAGTTCGTCGTGCCTGCAGACCACGTGATGATCGTGTGATAAGCCCCGCCCATCTACAATGGGTGCAAGCCAGTTTTGCACACGCGAATACTCAGTTAAACTTGACGAGCCTAGCATATGGAGATATGGCCTCGAACACGGAGACCGAAAGGTCGAGCGTGAATCATATAGTAGATATGATCAACATAGTGATGTTCACCATTGAAAACTACTCCATCTCACGTGATCACTTAGATGACTAGAGAGATGTCTGTCTAAGTGGGAGTTCTTAAGTAATATGATTAATTGAACTTAAATTTATCATGAACTTAGTACTGATAGTATTTTGCTTATCTATGTTTGTTGTAGATAGATGACTCGTCGTTGTTCCATTGAATTTTAATGCTGCCTTGAGAAAGCAAAGTTGAAAGATGATGTAGCAATTACACGGATGGGTCCGAATTTGAGGATTATCCTCATTGCTGCAGAATTACGCCCCGGAAGCACCGCCGGTGCCAGGCCTCGCCTGCAGGAGCAACACCAGATGTTGTGAACGCTCCGGCGAGCAAAGCTGATGACTACTTATAGTTCAGCCATGCTTTTACGGTTAGAACTGGTCTTCAACGACGCTTTTGAACGTCATGGAGCATATGAGATGTTCCAGAGTTGAAGTTAATATTTCAAGCAAATGCCCGGATTGAGAGATATGAAGTCTCCAATAAGTTCTATAGCTGCAAGATGGAGGAGAATAGTTCTGCAGTGAGCATATACTCAAAATGTCCGGGTATAATAATCACTTGATTCAACCGGGAGTTAATCTTCCTGATGATAGCGCCATTGATGATTCTCTAATCATCGCCACCAAGCTACAAGAGCTTCGTGATGAACTATAATATGCAAGGGATGTTTGTTGAATTGCATTTGCCACTTTTTTACACATAATGCCCGTGAATATGACATGTGTTCCTGTTTCTACATCGCATCACTATTTGCATATCCCTCATCAATACTTATAAGGCACCTTTAAGTCACCGCCGTGATATTGGTTGTGTCTTGCATATGATTTCTAGCATGTACTACTTCTAATTTGTTGAAACGCCATACACTTTGAACTTCAAGAGTGATATTGGTTGCATCTTTCATATGGTGTCTAGCTTTAAAGGTTTAATTTGTTGAAATGCCTTCGCTTAGTTATTACATCATAGGTGTGAATATGTCACACCATCCTGCTTTTTCATACATATTGCATCCTCGCATCATGTGTTTTCCTTTCATCCGAGTAGTGTTCAGTAGTATCATGCATGAATGAGTTTCAAGAGCTAATTTATTCCTTTTTCTTATCGGTTTGACTTCACAATGCAAAATCATTACAGCTGAAGGAAATTAGTCCCAGAAGGATGATGGTGGTCCTTCGAGCAACTCAAACAGGGGTCTTACAGATTCTACTCCGCCATCCTCCCAACAAGATTCGCAAGACAACACAAGGTTGGACAACAACGAATGTGTAGATGATGAGCACATCTCCCTACTCCACCATCATGTGCTTGCTCTAACTTGACACTATTATATGTGGTTGCATGTTATGTGATGATGTCTAGCTTGTATTGCTTCTAACTTGAATTGCATCTCGCCACTTTACACATAATGCCTATGAATATGACATGTGTTCTTGTTTCTAGAACATACGGTACATGATGAGCACATCTCCCTACTCCACCATCATGTGCTTGCTCTTACTTGGAACTGTATACGTGGTTTGCTGTGATGATGTCTAGTTTGTATTGCTTCGATTATGTTGAATTGCATTCAGTAGCTTACAATATATACTCAAATCAATCACTTACCCATAAGACACATTTAACTTGGGACTGTGATGTAGGTTGCATCTTGCATTGTCTTCTAGCTTGTACCGCTTCTAATTTCTTGAAATGGCACTTTATTTGCAGACATCTTTTACCCGATAGAGTGATATTGGTTGCATGTTCATATGGTTCAGCTTTCATTTCTTCTAATTTTGTTGAAATGCCTTCCGCTTACTGTTTTTTCATACATATTCCATCCTCCTATCGTGACGGTGAAATGAAACGCTATCTTTTTTGTATATATTACATCCTCCTATCTCACGTCATTTTACATCAAAGTAGTGTTCTCTCGATCATGCATCAACTAGTTATGCGGAGCTAATTTTATTCATCTTCTTGTGGTTTTGACTTCATAAGGCAATATCAGAAAATAGGAAGGAAAAAAGTAAGTTAGGGGATGTTGGTGGTCCTCTCGACCACGCAAAGAGACTCTCTAGATTTGCCACGCTAATTTAATGAAGTTGAAGTCCCAAGTCTACATGATGAGTTCATCTCCGTGACTCCACCATCGCAGTGCTTGCTCTAAGTTGACAAGCAGATAATTGGTTTCATGTTGCATATGTTGTCTAGCTCTGTATTTCTTCTATTTTGATTAAATTGCACCTGCTAAGTTCTATATGCTATACATGTGCATATGACATGGATTTCGTGTTCAGAATACACCGATCTATCTATCATACCATGTTCTTACATCAGCATAGTTGTGTATCCCGTGATCACCACTCATGATTGGACGCTTAACATGGCAGTTTGATAGGTTGCATCTGCATTGATTTCTATGTTGTATCGCTTCTAATTTTTCGAATTGCCACTTATGACAAGACTTTTAACTTTGGCGTAGTAATATTGGTTGCATCTTTCATATGGTGTCTAGCTTGCATTACTTCTATTTTCTTGAAAATCCTTCGCTTAGTTTGCACATCGAATGTGGAATATGTCATGCCGTCTGCTTTTTCTTACATATTCCATCCTCATACGGTTGTCTTACATCAAATTATTGCTTGTCTATATTATGCATCAATGAATTCTAAGAGTGATTTTATCTTTTGTGTTGTGGGGTATAGCTTGACATGGCAAAGTCAAAAAGAGCAAGGAAAATAATATAGTAGGGAGGTTGTTACTCGTCGGGTGAAACGAAAAGGTTCGCCACGAGATTCTCGCTGGTACTTATAGTGCAGAAGGTCCAAGTTCACCAAGCACCCATAAACATGTGATCACTCTGCTCCACCAGCTGCAGCATCCGCTTCAACTGCATCCAAGATCTCAACCAAGTTACTGTTCGCTTGCTCCGTGAACTGCCGCTCAAGCTACCTTTCACACCTAACACTACTTCAAGCTAATCACGACATAACAGGATTCTGGCAAGATCAGATGAACCTCATGAGCATCAACACTAAGACGGTAATTTTAATCGAGTCAGGGTTGAGTTGCATGTCCTTTATATGTACTTTCACGCCTTTGATGTACACTAACACTTTCCATATTCGCTGTTGAACTAGCACCAAAGCAAAGGAAATGTACATCGTGGATAATGCTTGGACAGATTAACAAAAATCTAAAGGAGGAAGAATGGAGATCCATTTTTAGGCAGGTTTAAAAGGCCACGGATGCCACAGAGTCATCCAATTTAGTATCGAGGCAGCCGCTGTCGTTAGGTGTCATGCACGATCCTCCTAACATGGATCCAAAGACAGGAATGAGAAAGACAATACCCGCTTTAACACCTTCCTCGACCATTTATCCGTAAGTAATGTTATTCATCGCAATTAGTAATATTGTCTTGCTCTGTCCCCATACTTTCTAGCTTCCTCCTAAAAAGACTCACATTCTTTTTCAAAAGTATGAGGTTCAAGTTGGATCTCGAAAGATGATGCAACTAAACAAGCATGCACTCATGTTTTTCACCGCTTCATGACAAAGATCGGGTATCACCTTAGAAAATCTCACTTTGAAGGCAAGGCTAACAATGAAATCGCCCAAACATCTCCAAGTGGAATATATTACAGATGAAGACCGGACAGCCCTCGTTAAACACCGGTCCGATCCAAAGTATCGTAGGCTATATGTATTTGATCGTATACATATTGAACTTGTATTTATGTATGTTCCTTACAAGTGTATCTTCTGTGCTTAACTGTTCAAGAACAAAACCAACCGCTCTAAAGTGAAATTCCAACGTACAACAGGATCTTGTAGCTATATTACACACCAAGCAGGCTCTTGTAAATATGCTACTTCCTTCTTTTTTGTGCCATATTATCGTATCTATATTGACTTGTTCCAAATATAGGAGGAAAGCCTGTATGTGACCAAAAGAACTCGAATCAATGCAAGGCAAATCTTCAAGGATTGCCACACACCAAAGAAGATGAAGGGCATGCACACACCAGTTCAAGCCCTACGCCAGTAAGTCCTTACTCATCCTGCCTTGAACTCTGATTGGTACCGTGATGTGTTCTATTTAACTACTTGGTTTGCGTACCAATGTCGCATTTCCGTTCACTTTTATTCACATGCTTGTCTTAACGTATCATTTCACCTTACATGGTTTATAAGAGATGAAGGAGATTCTTTTGGTCTTGATCTCAGTAATCTAGTTGTTATGTTCACGCATACACACAATGATAAAATAGCTTGTTTGTTTTATATCTATTTGCCCATGATATGAATGATGTCATACTATGTTCATCCTACTTTAAACCATGTCTCTTTATCCTTAGATGTCAAACTAATGTGAGGAAATAGACAATACAGAGGTATGCTACATGGACATATGTTCTAAAGTGATTTTATTATGTAGTTGACACTACAATACATGCTAATGTATTACAAGAGTTCACCAAAATAAGTTATGTATAAACGCTTAACCTACTTTTGTTTGTTTTTGTCTCATTAGTAACTTATCTTGGTACACTAATCTACAAGTTCAAACTTTCGTGAAGCTATGGAACAAATGATTGAACAGCCACAACCACCAAGGTGACGAGGCTACTATAGGCACAATGTCACCTCTTGCAGAAGGGCCAAGATCTCTCCACTAACAAAGGTAAAAAGCACCTTCCCATGGAATTCGGGTTGGTTGTCAAGGTAACCTCATCCAAATCGCTAACGAACAAAATCTTCCCGCTAGACAGTGAGTGATATATCGGTGTCCTGCATACAAGTCCAATCCCTAATGGACGCTTTTTCGGAAACAAGAATAGTGGTTGAGAAATGTCGCAAGATATGAATGGTTTTGAAACCAGACTATCGCATATCTGCCTGCTGTTCAAGAGCAATGGCGAAAAAAGGTGGAGATCGTGGCTGCTCCATCGATTCTACATTTCAAACATTAGCACTCAGGTCAAATGATCCGTGCTTACATACATCCGATGGTGCTTTTATCTCTGAAGGATTGTATACTTTATGCCAACAGGCCTTTGTTGTATGGTTGGAATTTATTTTGTTGTGATACAACATTTATGATGCTGCTTGTGCCGCAGAATTACGACGCTATTTTTGTATAGTGTAGGTTTATCTTAGTAATGTATTCGGGTCGAAAGCTTCAGAGGAGCCCAACATGCCAACATTCGCCGGGCCCATTCCAATTGGGCTAAAAACGATTACGGGCCTAAATTGGCATGTAGCCCACTAAAATATCTGGGCCTAAATCAGCATAAGCTTATATTTTTTTGGTAGGCATACCCATAGTGGGCCTTTAAATGTGCCTAAACATAATTTGGGCCCTCAAGAAAATAGGCCATTTACAGTGTAATATCTTGAGCCCATGAAAACATGGGCCTTTAATAAATTTAAAGTGAGATTAAATCTGATTGTGCCAAATAACCCACCGGACTTAGCAGTCCTAAATGGTGGCTCATTTATTTACGCGGATCTTTGACAAAATATCTTCGACGGGTCCGTAAATGCGCCGATCTAATACATGAGCTCTTTAACAGTATTTAACTTCGTCAGGCCATTATCGCTATTTTTATATGGGTTGTTAATGTCTGATATGACGCTGGGCCAACATATGGCTCCATGGTTTACGTCCGGCGTTAACAGACAAAAATGACAATGCATCGAAGTATGCGTTAGCTATAGTGGGCTCTAATGTGCCGTAATGTCGATGTACATGCTTAATATGACCAAATCTCTTCACTGTCGCTTATGGGCCGAAGTTTTGATGGCCCGTAAATGGGCTCAAATGAAGCCGGACTTTAGCAGGCCGGAATACACCGTCGTAATTCGCATTCAATTACTTAGCGACTCGTTAACGGGCCAAAAGCGTGACCATGGCACGTTGATGGATGACAAGTTTAGGACAGGCCGCTGACGGGCCGATTTGACAGAGAATGTTGGGCCTTTAGTCTGGCCGCCCATTATGGTTCGCAGATCTCAGGGGTTTTAGCTGGCCGCCCATTGTGGGCCGCAAAATTGTGGGCCTTTAGCTGGGCTGGCCTATTATGGTCCCCAGAAATCATGTGGGCCTTTAGTCAAGCCAACCTATTATGGTCCGCTAAATTTGTGGGCTTTTTAGCTGGGCCGGCTCATTATGGTCCGCTAAATCTTATGGGCCTTCTGCTGGGCCGCCCATTTAAACTTTGTGGGCTACTTTGGGCCGGTCCACGTGTCAACATATCATAGGCCCATCTCGATCAGCTTGGATGAGTGACTCAAGCTAACGCCGAGTCGACAAGGTGATCCGCTACCAATGAGAATTTTACATGTGGAAAATCGGCATTGGTCGTGGTTGTTAACTGGTTATCGGATCCAAAAATCGCCCGACAGCTTAACGTATGCCTCGCTACGGTGGATGCCACGTCGTCGGCACCTTTGACTAAAGCACTTCTACATGCGCCATTTATCGTCATGGAAGTGGACACTTCCGTGATGAATATTTTGGCAATGTCATGCAACACTTCTCACGACAAAACGTGGTATGACTATCTTGATTCGGCTATAAATTTGTCGCGGATGTACATGCATGATGTAAAACGTGACTCTACCGTGACAAACACGTATCACCACTGAAGTGTATTTTTTGTAGTGTATATGGAGTTCTTATGACTAATGTTGAGTCCATGGATTATATGCACTCTCATCCTTCCACCATTGCTAGCCTCTCTAATACCGCCATAACTTAATCGGGTATTATAAACACCCACCATATACCTTCCTCAAAACAACCACCATACATCACCTATTATGGCATTTGCATAGCCAATTCCGGTAGATATATTGCCATGCAACTTTCCATTGCTCCATTTATTAAGGCACACTCCATCGCCAATATATTACTTTGCATGATCATGAAGTTGACATCATATTTGTGGCAAAGCCAACGCTCATAATTCTTTCATACATGTCACTCATGAGTCATTGTATATCCCCGCATTAATCACCAAGGCATCTATCATAGAGTCACATCTTGTTCTAAGCATTGAGTTGTAATTGTTGAGCTGTGGCAACAGAAGTGGATGATCATCAATACATAGAGCATCATTCCAAAGTGAGGAAAGGATGATGAGACTATGATTCCCCACAAGTCGGGATGAGATCCTGACAAAAAAAAGAGGCCATAAAAAAAGAGAAAGGCCCAAAAATGAGAGAGAAAAGCAGAGAAGGGGCAATGCTACTATCCTTTTACTCACACTTCCGCTTCAAAGCAGACCATGATCTTCAAGTGATAGAGAGTCTCCATGATATCACTTTCATATACTAGTGGGAATTTTTCATTGTAGAACTTGGCTTGTATATTCCAATGATGGGCTTCCTCAAAATGCCCTAGGTCCTCTATGAGCAAGCAAGTTGGATGCACACCCACTTAGTTTCTTTTTGTTGAGCTTCACACTACTTATAGCTCTAATGCATCCGTTGTATGGCAATCCCTACTCACCACATTGATATCTATTAAGGCATCTCCATAGTCGTTGAGACGCTTAGTTGATGTGAGACTATCTTCTCCTTTGTCTCTCCACAACCACCATTCTATTCCACCTCCAGTGTTATGTCCATGGCGCACGCCATGCATTGCGTAAGATTGAATAAGTTTGAGAACATCAAAAGTATGAAACAATTGCTTGGCTTGTCATCGGGTTGTGCATGATTTAAATATTTTGTGTGGTGAAGATAGAGCATAGCTGACTCATATGATTTTGTAGGACAACTTTCTTTGGCCATGTTATTTTGAGAAGACATGATTACTTTTGTTAGTATGCTTGAAGTATTATTGTTTTCATGTCAATATTAAACTTTTGTCTTGAATCTTATGGATCAGTAATATTCTTGCCACAATAAAGAGAATTACATGGATAAATATGTTAGGTAGCATTCCACATCAAAAATTTATATTATCATTTTACCTACTCGAGGACGCAGTGGTGAATTAAGCTTAGATGTGGATATTCTCCAACGATCTATAATTTTGATTGTTCCATGCTATATATATTACCTGCTTTTGATGTTTATGGGCTTTATTTACACTTTTATATTATTTTGGGACTAACCTATTGGACCCGCAGCCCAGCGCAGTTCTGTTTTTTCCCCTTGTTTCAAGCAGTTTCAAGAAAAGGAATATCAAACGGATTCAAAATGGAATGAAACCTTTCCGAGAAGTTATTCTGGAAGAAAAGCAAATTGATAGACTTGGAGTGCACGTTTAGGAAAGAAACGAGGGAGCCACTAGGTAGGGGGCGCACTTCTCCACCCTCATGGGCCCTCTCGGCTCCTCTCGACGTATTTCTTCCGTGAGATATATATCAATATACCCTAAAACGATCGGGGAACAGAATAGATCGAGTTCCGCCGCCAGCAAGCCTCTCAGAGCCACCAAAACCAATCGACCCTGCTCCGGCGTACCTTACGCAGGGGGGGAACCATCACCGGCGGGCCATCTTCATCATCCCGGGCGCCTTCATGACGAGAGGAGGGAGGAGTTCACCCTCGGGCCGAGGGTATGTACCAAAGAGCTATGTGTTTGATCTCTCTCTCTCTCTCTCTCTCTCTCTCTCTCTCTCTTTCTCTTCGTGTTCTTGATTTGGCACGATATTGATGTATCGCGAAGCTTTGCTATTATAGTTGGATCTTATGTTCTTCTCCGCCTCTACTCTCTTGTAATGGATTGAGTTTCTCCTTTGAAGTTATCTTATCGGATTGAGTCTTTAATGACTTGAGAACACTTCTGATGTATGTCTGTCAATGCATGATCGTCGTAGACAATGGGATATCACGTGATTCACTTGATGTATGTTTTGGTGATCAACTTATGCGTTCCGCCTATGAAACTTATGCATAGGGGTTGGCACACGCATTTTGATTCTCCAGTAGAAACTTTGGGGCACTCTTTTGAGGTTCTATGTGTTGGTTGAATAGATGAATCTGAGATTGTGTGATGCATATCGTGATAATCATACCTACGGATACTTGAGGTGACATTGGAGTATCTAGGTGACATTAGGGTTTTAGTTTATTTGTGTCTTAAGGTGTTATTCTAGTATCTAACTCTAGGGTTGCCGGTACACTTATAGGAATAGCCTAACTGATTGTTTGGAAAGAATAACTTTGAGGTGGTTTCATACCCTACAATAATCTCTTTGTTTGTTCTCCACTATTAGTGACTTTTGGAGTGACTCTTGTAGCATGTTGAGGGATAGTTATATGATCCAATTATGTTATTATTGTTGAGAGAACTTGCACTAGTGAAAGTATGGACCCTAGGCCTTGTTTCCTAGCATTGCAATACCGCTTACGCCACTTTTTATCGCTTGCTACCCTGCTGTTTTTATATTTTCAGATTACAAAAACTATATCTACCATCCATATTGCACTTGTATCACCATATCTTCGCTTAACTAGTGCACCTATACAATTTACCATTGTATTGGGTGTGTTGGGGACACAAGATACTCTTTTGTTATTTGGTTGTGGCTGCTTGAGAGAGACCATCTTCATCCCACGCCTCCCACGGATTGATAAACCTTAGGTTATCCACTTGAGGGAAATTTGCTATCGCCCTACAAACCTCTCCGACTTGGAGGCCCAACAACGCCTTACAAGAAGAAGGTTGTGTAGTAGATATCGTGGAGCGGCCTCGCTTGTTCTTACACCCATCAGCACGCAGGCTCACTGTGCGGTGGGTTCAAAGAGTCATGCACTGAGACACCGACAGCCGGTCTCTCACCCAGCAGACAACAATATACCCTGGGGTAGGCCTATAAACCCCCCTGGTGGCACCCATGCAAAGGGTTCCAATCGGGTAGCATTAGACTCACACCTAGGGGAGGAGGAAATGTAGCCTGCTCTTCTTCTACCTCTAGCATACAGCCTAAGGAGCACCATTGTACCATCAGTACCTTAGTGATCATGCAGAGACCCCTCAGGAAAGCAGTGACTAGGGGTGTTATTCCATGGAGAGCTCCCGAACTCCGGGGTAAAGTTCGGGTGTACGTGTTCACGCCTCATCCCCGCTCTGTGCATCAAGGACGCTCTACTCTCTCCCCACCATGATAAGCTATCCATTGGCTTATGTCACATCCAACCTCCGGCATACACCTAAATTACTAGATTCTAGGATTTTGAAATAAGAGCACAGGAAGGCCGGGAAATGCAGATGCCTCTAGCACACCCCAAGGTGTGGTCTTATGAAAATAACAATGATCAAAACAAATAGGCTGCCCATTTTTTTCAGACCACCGATGTACAAAGAACGTAGATCATTTCATCTACTCCACCACTGTTGACACCTCAAACGCCAAGAACCATCAGCCTCTTCTCGCTTCCGCCCTCACCTCTCACTGCTTGACCATGGCATGACCTCCACCATGCCCAAGCCCTGGGCCACACTTCCAGATCGCAGCAGCTCTCGCCCACACCCCTATGATAGACACCGACACGCTCGGTGAATAGGTGGACTAGGTTTTATGCGCTTAAGCGGTGCTACTTATTTTAATTATGAAGTCAATCGAATTCAATTAAAATCCAAAGCGGCTACTAACCTCTAGCCAAGATGAAATAGTGAATGGGAAGAAACCTGTGCATTTAGTATCACGAAGAAGATGCAGAAGAAGCGCCAACTAGTTTATTTTGTGGGATGAATACGTGTGAGTAGAGACGTAAGATTTGTAAGAATAAGGGAAGAGGAGTACTCTTTCACGGGCAAAGGTTGTGTCCTCCTTCTATTTTTCCAACAATCTTCTTGTGGTTCACCGAAATGAGAATTTGTGGAGGACGGTGGAGCCTTTGATGAACCCATGGACAAGTTGTTGAGTGGCGCTGTGGTCAGTCTGTCATGCGGGAACCAGATCCGAGGCGGCAAACAACGGTAGCAGAATAGCTCTAGTGCAAAGGGACGCTGCATAATGGAGCGGAAGCGTGAGGCGATGACGATGGTCGGCGGTTTTTTGACGGCGACAATTGCCGGCATCATGGACGAGCTCGCCGGCTTCACCATAAAGTCCTTGAGGGCGCGCGGTTATGGGTTATGTTGACGACGATGTCGCGGTACTGCCCCAAGGGATGGTGGAGGGCGGCGGGATTGGTGCGATGGGGTGGAGGACAGAGGAAGGCTGGGTTTTATGGTTGGTGGAGAAGGCGTTTACGCCAACGGAGTATGAATGGGGAAACGGAGGAGGGGAACAATGTTTGTTTGGGATGCGCTTGTTTGAAATTTGGGGAAAGTTACAAACTTTGCCCCCATCTAAAATTTCAACATATTGCGGGTTGGGGTAGAAAGTAATCTGTGTGTCCCAAATGGTGGGTATGGATAGATGTTGTCCCAGCACATGGTGTTTAGGCGCCTGGCATGATGAGTGCTTCTTGAGGCGTTGAGATCATGCCTTGGCGGTTACAAACCTACCCCATTTTAGACCTTTGGACATCGCAATGATAGGCTACACAGCGAGTCGTGATAATTTCCTACCACCAAACAATAGTCTCACACGGTTTCGTGACTATAGGCTTATTTGGCGCTTTGCTCAATATTTGGGAGCAGTACATTAACGCTGGTTCTCTTGAATTGAACTTTCAGGATTTGTCAAACTTCACAAATCTTCACTTGAAAATCCTAAACTACGATTATTTTGGAATGGAGGGGTACATTTGATTATACATTGCACACAAGTGTATGTTAAAAACTATGCAACTTACCTCGCCTATGCATGGTTCCAGTATATAATCTCCTTGGTTGCAAAATAGTTAGACATGCATATGAATATATAGCATGTTCAAACACACAACAAAGATTGATGCCCCTTTAGATCTGATTTACAAATGCCATTATCTCGGATTCAAATAGATGAATGCACTTCCTATGAATTCAATCTTCTAAACCCCATTTATGTTGAATTCAACATGTATTCTATTTCAGAGCTAGCACTTGGAATGTATCCATGTAAGTGACAAATGTATAAATTGCTTCACACTAACATGGAGTGCACTAATTAATGTTTATATATGAATTGCAAAAGCAATGCATTGTTCGTATTTTAAACCGCCTCACCCATGGATCGATAATATGAAATAAACACATGCACATGCTAGAATTCAATAGAGTATGGGTGTATGATAGACCGATTTTCGCTCATACGCAAATTGCAAAATTCATGATGTCATCCAAAAATAATAATGCCATTTATATTTTAATTTAATGCGAGAACCGCCTTTTTACACGAGATGCACTACGCTGACTGCTCTCACACATGCGCTATATATCTCTCTATCTAACGATAAGTGCACACACTTTATAACATCGCATTTCTCTCTACACATGCTCACAATCTGTCCCGGTGTCGGGGTGTCTAACGCACACACACACTCTCTATATATCTCTCTCTCTTTTCTCGACTCATCAGGCACCACTTTTCACTAATCTCAGTTGAAAACACTATTTCTCCCACATGCATATATACACACGCATGGTCTCTTCTAGCCTCTATACACCATGGGCGCTCCTCGAATGGAGGTGCCCAGACTTGCCTCGCTCGTGGGGTCTCGGGCGTGGCTCCATCAATGACCCAGATGGCTCAATTTTAGCAAAGAATAGCTCAGACCTCGCGAGGGCTGCTGGCCTGCGAGGCGACAACACCAAGACCTCCTCGGGCGGCTCACTAGGCTGGCTCTCAAGGAGCGTGATATCGCAGCAGCATTTCGCAAGGCTCACATGACGTGAGCCATGATGACTAAGGCAAAGCACCAAAGAAAGCAGCAGTACCGCTTCTTTGGTGCTAAGGAGGCAAGCGCTGTTCCCGAGGCATCGTGCATAGGTTTGCATATCGCGGCAATAAGACCAAGACCGCCAGACAGCAGGACGGAGGTCATCGCGAGCCCACAAAGAGTTACATTACCGTAACTCTTTATGCAAAGACTACATTTGTCAGATAGCTTGTACTAGTTGTCTCCTTCAAACATGGCCATGTGGGATCCTTCCCGCCTATATTTGGGAAGAGGACCAAGGCCACTATAAATAGGACCTAGCCACCACCAAAGCATGGGACGATCATTCAGATCATCCTCACACTCACCAGCTCATCGAGCCCAATAACACCTCACCTCGAGGCTGTTCATCCAATGTACTAGTTCATCCTCATTTCTCGAGGCAATCCACCACAAACCTGGAGTAGGGTATTACACCGCAAGGTGGCTGTAACCAAGATAAACTCTTGTGTCCCTTGTTCTTAGGTTCGTGAGCTAGGCCTTGGGATCTATGAGCGAGTGAGCTGGGGAGAGAGTGTTTTCGTGGCACACCCCGAGTTCGAATCCTCAAGGGTCTGCCAAACCCGTGATCCGACATTTGGCGCTGTAGGGTGCGCTGAAACCTCTTCCGCCGATCAACGCACCACCGCTTCCACCGCTTACATGGCTGATGCTCGTTGAGCCCGGCCGAGCGACGCAGCCGCCTCAACACTTGCGCCGCCGCACGGGCGCTTCGCTGGCTAAACACCATCGCCTCCATCACCCGCTGCCAAAGCCGCCACCGACCGGCGGGAGCTAACAAAGAAACTTATCGCTGCACCGGCTGAGGGACGAACGCACCGCCACCATGTCGCTAACTCCTGGCCGCTCATTGTCCCACGCCTGCTGCGGGTTCATGACGCACAGGCCGCGGCCGCCATGCCACAGCCTCGTGCTACTCCTCCTCTAACGACTCTCTACGAGGAATGGCTGACCTGCAGACGCCGAGCTGCTGGGCCAAGAGAGGGGCTCTCCTGACCGCCCCTCTCATGCCTCGTCTCACTGCAGCGGAGATGTAGTCCATGGAGCACCTCCGCCACCTCCGCAAGATCAAGACGCCCGCTACCTCTTGAGCATCGTGATTCGCTTTCCCTTGAACACGAAGGGTGATGCAACAAAGTAGCTGTAAGTATTTACCTCAGTTTTTGAGAACCAAGGTATCAATCCAGAGGAGGCTACGCACAGTCCCAGAAGGAAATATGCCCTAGAGGCAATAATAAAGTAATTATTTATTTCCACATATCATGATAAATGTTTATTATTCATGCTAGAATTGTATTATCCTAAACATGATACATGTGTGAATACATAGACGACATAATGTCACTAGTATGCCTCTACTGACTAGCTCATTAATCAAAGATGGTTATGTTTCCTAACCATAGACATGTGTTGTCATTTGATTAACGGATCACATCATTAGGAGAATGATGTGATTGACTTGACCCATTCCATTAGCCTAGCACTTGATCGCTTAGTATGTTGCTATTGCTTTCTTCATGACTTATACAAAGTTCCTACAACTATGAGATTATGCAACTCTACACGGAGGAACACTTTGTGTGCTACCAAACGCCAAACGTGAATCGGGTGATTATAAAGGTTCTACAGGTGTCTCCAAAGGCATGGGTTGGCGAATTCGAGATTAGGTTTTGTCACCCGATTGCTCTGAGAGGTATCTCGTGCCCTCTCGGTAATAATACACATCACTTAAGCCTTTGCATTGTAACTAATGAGTTAGTTACGAATGATGTATTACGTAATCGAGTAAAGAGACTTGCCGTAACTATATTGAACTAGGTATTGATACCCACGATCAATCTCGGCAAGTAATATATCGATGACAAAGGAACAACGATGTTGTTATGCGGTTTGACCGATAAAGATCTTCAGAGAATATGTAGGAGCCAATATGAACATCCAGGTTCCACTATTGGTTATTGACCGGAAACAGTTCTAGGTCATGTCTACATAATTCTCAAACTCGTATGGTCCGACGCTTAACGCTACGATGACAGCTATTATGAGTTTATAAGTTTTGATGTACCAAGGTTGTTCGAGTCCCGGATGTGATCAAGGACATGACGAGGAGTCTCGGAATGGTCGAGACATCAAGATTGATATATTGGAAGCCTATATTTGATATCGGAATGGTTCCGGATGAAATCGATTTTTCGAACACGAGGGTTACCGAACCTCCCGGGGTTAATGGCCTTGATGGGCCATGAGGGAGAAGAGGAGGGCCAGGCAGGCCGCGCGCCTCCCCCTAGTCCAAATAGGACAAGGAAGGGGCGGCGCCTCTTCCTCTTCCCTCCCCCCTTCTCTCCACTAAGGCAAGAGGGGGAGTTCTACTCCCTGGGAGTAGGACCTCCCGCACCCCCAGAGGGTCGGCCGCACCTCCCTCCCTCCTTTATATACGGGGCAGGGGGCACCCAGACACACAAGTTGATCACCGTGATCGCTCTTAGCCGCAGGCGGTGCCCCCCACCATATTCCACCTCGGTCATATCGCTATGGAGTTTAGAGCGGCCCTGCGCCGTAGAGAACATCATCGCCACCACCGCTGCGTTGACGGAACTCATCCTCGACACCGCTGGATCGGAGTCCGGGATCGCCATCAAGCTGAACGGTGCGAACACGGAGGTGCCGTGACGCTCGTGCTTGGATTGGTCGATCGTGAAGACGACGTATCACATCAACCGCGCGTTCATAACGCTCGCTGCCCACGAGGGTACGAGATACACTCTCCTCTCATTGCTATGCATCACCATGATCTTGCGCAAAGGAAATTTTTGAAATTACGCTTTCAACCAAGGGCATCCGAGCCAGGTTTTATGCGCGATATATGCACGAGTAGAACACAAGTGAGTTGTGGGCGATATAAGTCATACCGCTACCAAAGATGTCATACTTTGTTCGCGGTATTAGAGATGAAGCGCCCAGACCGACATTATACAGACGCTTACGCGAGACTGGTTTCACCGCATGCAGCACCGTTGCTTAAAGTTACAGGCGGGTGTCTGTCTTCTCTCTTTAGTTGAACTGAGTGTGGCTACGCCCGTCTCATGAAGGTTAAAACAGCACTAACTTGATTAACTATCGCTGTGGTTTTGATGCGAGGTAAGAACAAACGGCTTGCCAGCCCGTAGCAGCCACGTAAAACTTGCAACAACAAAGTAGAGGACGCCTAACTTGTTTTGCAGGCATGTTGTGATGTGATATGGTCAAGACGTCATGCTATGTTTTATTGTATGAGATGATCATGTTTTGTAATCGGGTTATCGCTAATCGCGGAGCCATATGGTTGTCGCTTATTGTATGAAATGCAAATGCCCTGTAATTGCTTTTACTTTATGACTAAACGGTAGCGAGAAGAAGCAATAGTCATGCGAAACGACAACGATGCTGCGATGGAGATCAAGGTGTCGGCCGTGACGATGGTGATCATGACGGTAAGCTGAGATGGAGATCACAAGCACAAGATGATGATGACCATATCATATCACTTATATTGATTGCATGTGATGTTTATCTTTTATGCATCTTCTCTTGCTTTGATTGACGGTAGCATTTTAAGATGATCTCTCACTAATTATCAAGAAGTGTTCTCCCAGTATGCATCGCTGCCAAAGTTCGTCGTGCCTGCAGACCACGTGATGATCGTGTGATAAGCCCCGCCCATCTACAATGGGTGCAAGCCAGTTTTGCACACGCGAATACTCAGTTAAACTTGACGAGCCTAGCATATGGAGATATGGCCTCGAACACGGAGACCGAAAGGTCGAGCGTGAATCATATAGTAGATATGATCAACATAGTGATGTTCACCATTGAAAACTACTCCATCTCACGTGATCACTTAGATGACTAGAGAGATGTCTGTCTAAGTGGGAGTTCTTAAGTAATATAAGGAAATATGCCCTAGAGGCAATAATAAAGTTATTATTTATTTCATATCATGATAAATGTTTATTATTCATGCTAGAATTGTATTATCCGGAAACATGATACATGTGTGAATACATAGACAAACATAATGTCACTAGTATGCCTCTACTTGACTAGCTCATTAATCAAAGATGGTTATGTTTCCTAACCATAGACATGTGTTGTCATTTGATTAACGGATCACATCATTAGGAGAATGATGTGATTGACTTGACCCATTCCATTAGCCTAGAACTTGATCGCTTAGTATGTTGCTATTGCTTTCTTCATGACTTATACAAAGTTCTTACAACTATGAGATTATGCAACTCCTGCTTACCGGAGGAACACTTTGTGTGCTACCAAACGTCACAACGAATCGGGTGATTATAAAGGTGCTCTACAGTGTCTCCAAAGGTACATGTTGGGTTGGCGAATTCGAGATTAGGTTTTGTCACTCCGATTGTCGGAGAGGTATCTTTGGGCCCTCTCGGTAATACACATCACTTGTTGCAAGCATTGTAACTAATGAGTTAGTTACGGAATGATGTATTACGAATCGAGTAAAGAGATTTGCCGTAACGAGATTGAACTAGGTATTGATACCGACGATCGAATCTCGCAAGTAACATACCGATGACAAAGGGAACAACGATGTTGTTATGCGGTTTGACCGATAAAGATCTTCGAGAATATGTAGGAGCCAATATGAACATCCAGGTTCCACTATTGGTTATTGACCGAAACAGTTCTAGGTCATGTCTACATAATTCTCGAACCCGTAGGGTCCGCACGCTTAACGCTACGATGACAATTTTATTATGAGTTTATAAGTTTTGATGTACCAAGGTTGTTCGAGTCCCGATGTGATCAAGGACATGACGAGGAGTCTCGGAATGGTCGAGACATAAAGATTGATATATTGAAGCATATATTTAGATATCGGAGGTTCCGGATGAAATCGATTTTACCGAACACCGGAGGGTTACCGAACCTCCCGGGGTTAATGGGCCTTGATGGGCCATGAGGGAGAAGAGGAGGGCGGCCAGGGCAGGCCGCGCCCCTCCCCCCTAGTCCGAATAGGACAAGGAAGGAGGGGGGCGCCTTCCTCTCTTCCCCTTCCCCTTTCCTTCTCCACTACAGAAGAGGGGAGTCCTACTCCCGTGGGAGTAGGACTCTCCAGCGCACTCCCAGAGGGCCGGCCGCACCTCCCTCCCTCCTTTATATACGGGGCAGGGGGCACCCTAGAACACACAAGTTGATCATCGTGATCGCTCTTAGCCGTGTGCGGTGCCCCTCCACCATATTCCACCTCGGTCATATCGTCGCAGAGTTTAGGCGAAGCCTCGCCGGTAGAACATCATCATCGCCACCACGCCGTTGTGTTGACGGAACTCATCCCCGACACCCTGCTGGATCGGAGTCCGGGATCGCCATCGAGCTGAACGGTGCGTAACACGGAGGTGCCGTGACGCTCGGTGCTTGGATCGGTCGGATCGTGAAGACGACGACTACATCAACCGCGTTGTCATAACGCCCGCTTTCGGTCTATGAGGGTACGTGGACACACTCTCCTCTCTCGTTGCTATGCATCACCATGATCTTGCGTAGCGAGGAATTTTTTGAAATTACTACGCTCCCCAACAAAGGCATCCGAGCCTGGTTTTATGCGTTGATGTTATATGCACGAGTAGAACACAAGTGAGTTGTGGGCGATATAAGTCATACCGCTTACCAGCATGTCATACTTTGGTTCGGCGGTATTGTGAGATGAAGCGCCCAGACCGACATTACGCAGATGCTTACGCGAGATTGGTTTCACCGCCATGCGAGCACTCGCTGCTTAAAGGTGACCGGCGGGTGTCTGCTCTCTCACTTTAGTTGAACTGAGTGTGGCTACGCCCGTCCTTGCGAAGGTTAAAACAACACTAACTTGACGAACTATCGCTGTGGTTTTGATGCGAGGTAAGAACGGTTCTTGCTCAGCCCGTAGCAGCCACGTAAAACTTGCAACAACAAAGTAGAGGACGCCTAACTTGTTTTTGCAGGCATGTTGTGATGAGATATGGTCAAGACGTGATGCTATATTTTATTGTATGAGATGATCATGTTTTGTAACCGGTTATCGCAATCGGCAGGAGCCATATGGTTGTCGCTTATTGTATGAAATGCAACGCTTGTAATTGCTTTACTTTATCACTAAGCGGTAGCGATAGTCGAGAAGCAATAGACGGCGAAATGACAACGATGCTACGATGGAGATTAAGGTGTCGCTACCGTGACGATGGTGATCATGACGGTGCTTCGAGATGGAGATCACAAGCACAAGATGATGATGACCATATCATATCACTTATATTGATTGCATGTGATGTTTATCTTTTATGCATCTTATCTTGCTTTGATTGACGGTAGCATTTTAAGATGATCTCTCACTAATTATCAAGAAGTGTTCTCCCGAGTATGCACTGCTGCAAAGTTCGTCGTGCCCGCACACCACGTGATGATCGGTGTGATAAGCTCTACGTCCATCTACAACGGGTGCAAGCTAGTTTTGCACACGCGGAATACTCAGGTTAAACTTGACGAGCCTAGCATATGCAGATATGGCCTCGGAACACGGAGAACGAAAGGTCGAGCGTGAATCATATAGTAGATATGATCAACATAGTGATGTTCACCATTGAAAACTACTCCATCTCACGTGATGAACGGTTATGGTTTAGTTGATTTGGATCACGTGATCACTTAGATGACTAGAGAGATGTCTGTCTAAGTGGGAGTTCTTAAGTAATATGATTAATTGAACTTAAATTTATCATGAACTTAGTACCTAATAGTATTTTTCTTATCTATGTTTGTTGTAGATAGATGGCTCGTGCTGTTGTGCCGTTGAATTTTAATGCGCTCCTTGAGAAAGCAAAGTTGAAAGATGATGGTAGTAATTACACGGATCGGGTCCGAATTTGAGGATTATCCTCATTGCTGCACGAAGAATTACGCCCCGAAGCACCGCTAGGTGCCAGTGCCTCGCAGCAGGAGCAACACCAGATGTTGTGAACGCTCCGCAGAGCAAAGATGATGACTACTCTATAGTTCAAGCAGCCATGCTTTACGGCTTAGAACCGGTCTTCAACGACGCTTTTGAATGTCATGGAGCATATGAGATGTTCCAGGAGTTGAAGTTAATATTTCAAGCAAATGCCCGGATTGAGAGATATGAAGTTCCAATAAGTTCTATAGCTGCAAGATGGAGGAGAATAGTTCTCGTCGGTGAGCATATACTCAAAATGTCCGGGTATAATAATCACTTGATTCATCTAGCGAGTTAATCTTCCGGATGATAGCGCCATTGATGTAATTCTTCAATCATCGCCACCAAGCTACAAGAGCTTCGTGATGAACTATAATATGCAAGGGATGAACAAGACAATTCCCGAGCTCTTCGCAATGCTAAAAGCTGCGAGGTAGAAATCAAGAAGGAGCATCAAGTGTTGATGGTCAACAAGACCACTAGTTTCAAGAAAAGGGCAAAGGGAAGAAGAAGGAACTTCAAGAAGAACATCAAACAAGTTGCTGCTCAAGAGAAGAAACCCAAGTCTGGACCTAAGCCTGAAATCGAGTGCTTGTACTGCAAGCAAGCTGGTCACCGAAGCGGAACTGCCCCAAGTATTTGGCGGATAAGAAGGATGGCAAGGTGAACAAAGGTATATGTGATATACATGTTATTGATGTGTACCTTACTAGAGCTCGCAGTAGCACTGGTATTTGATACTGGTTCTGCTGCTAATATTTGCAACTCAAACAGGACTACGGAATAAGCGAGCACCGCCAAGGACGAGGTGACGATGCGCGTGGGAAACGGTTCCAAAGTCGATGTGATCGCGGTCGGCACGCTACCTCTACTTCTACCTTCGGATTAGTTTTAGACCTGAATAATTGTTATTTGGTGCCGCGTTGAGCATGAACATTATATCTGGATCTTGTTTGATGCGAGACGGTTATTCATTTAAATCAAAAAATAATGGTTGTTCTATTTATATGAGTAATATCTTTTATGGTCATGCACCCTTGAAGAGTGGTCTATTTTTATTGAATCTCAATAGTAGTGATACACATATTCATAATGTCGAAGCCAAAAGATGCAGAGTTGATAATGATAGTGCAACTTATTTGTGGCATTGCCGTTTAGGTCATATCGGTGTAAAGCGCATGAAGAAACTCCATACTGATGGACTTTTGGAACCACTTGATTATGAATCACTTGGTACTTGCGAACCGTGCCTCATGGGCAAGATGACTAAAACACCGTTCTCCAGTACTATGGAGAGAGCAATAGATTTGCTGGAAATCATACATACAAATGTATGTGGTCCGATGAATGTTGAAGCTCGTGGCGGATATCGTTATTTTCTCACCTTCACAGATGATTTAAGCAGATACGGGTATATCTACTTAATGAAGCATAAATCTGAAACATTTGAAAAGTTCAAAGAATTTCAGAGTGAAGTTGAAAATCATCGTAACAAGAAAATAAAATTTCTACGATCTGATCGTGGAGGAGAATATTTGAGTTACGAGTTTGGTCTACATTTGAAACAATGCGGAATAGTTTCGCAACTCACGCCACCGGAACACCACAACAGAATGGTGTGTCCGAACGTCAGAATCGTATTTTACTAGATATGGTGCGATCTATGATGTCTCTTACCGATTTACCGCTATCATTTTGGGGTTATGCTTTGGAGACGGCTGCATTCACGCTAAATAGGGCACCATCGAAATCTGCTAAGACGACTCCTTATGAACTATGGTTTGGCAAGAAACCAAATTTGTCGCTTCGAAAGTTTGGGGCTGCGATGCTTATGTGAAAAATCTTCAACCCGATAAGCTCGAACCCAAATCGGAAAATGTGTCTTCATAGGATACCCAAAGGAGACAGTTGGGTACACCTTCTATCACAGATCCAAGGCAAGACATTCGTTGTTAAGAATGGATCCTTTCTAGAGAAGGAGTATCTCTCGAAAGAAGTGAGTGGGAGGAAAGTAGAACTTGATGAGGTAACAGTACCAGCTCCCTTATTGGAAATTAGTTCATCACAGAAATCAGTTCATGTGACACCTACACCAATTAGTGAGGAAGTTAATGATGATGATCATGAAACTTCAGATCAAGTTGTTACTAAACTTCGTAGATAAACTAGAGTAAGATCCGCACCAGAGTGGTACGGTAATCCTATTCTGGAAGTCATGCTACTAGATCATGGTGAACCTACGAACTATGAAGAAGCGATGGTGAGCCCAGATTCCCCAAAATGGCTTGAAGCCATGAAATCTGAGATGGGATACATGTATGAGAACAAAGTGTGGACTTTGGTTGACTTGCCCGATGGTCGGCAAGCAATAGAGAATAAATAGATCTTCAAGAAGAAGACTTACGCTGACGGTAATGTTACTGTTTACAAAGATCGACTTGTTGCAAAAGGTTTTCGACAAGTTCAAGGGGTTGACCGCGATGAGACCTTCTCACCCGTAGCGATGCTTAAGTCTGTCCGAATCATGTTAGCGATTGCCGATTTTATGATTATGAAATATGGCGATGGATGTCAAAACTGCATTCCTGTATGGATTTCGGAAGAAGAGTTGTATATGATGCAAGCGGAAGGTTTTGTCGATCCTAAGGGAGCTAACAAAGTGTGCAAGCTCCAGCGATCAATCTATGGTCCGTGCAAGCCTCTCGAGTTAGAATAAACGCTTGATAGTGTGATCAAAGATATGGTTTTATATGACTTTTGGAGAAGCCTCAGATTTACAAGAAAGTGAGTGGGAGCTCAGAGCATTTCTAATATTATATGTGGACTATATATTGTTGATTGGAAATGATATAGAATTTCTGGATAGCATAAAAGGATACTTGAATAAAAGTTTTCAATGAAAGACCTCGTGAAGTTGCTTATATATTGGGCATCAAGATCTATAGAGATAGATCAAGACGCTTGATTGACTTTCACAATGCACATACCTTGATAAAGTCTTGAAAAGTTCAATATGGATCGTGCAAAGAAAGGGTTCTTGCTCAGACATAAGGTATAAAATTGAGTCGACTCAATGCCCGACCACCGCAGAAGATAGAGAGAAAATGAAAGGAGTTCCTATGCTTCAGCCATAGGCTCTATCATGTATGCAATGTTGTGTACCAGACCTGATGTGTGCCTTGCTATTAGTTTAGCAGGAGGTACCAAAGTAATCCAGAGTGGATCATCGACAGCGGTCAAGAATATCCCAAATACCGAAAAGGACTAAGGATATGTTTCGCGCTTATGGGGGTGACAAAGAGCTTGTCGTAAAAGGTTACGCCGATGCAAGTTTTGACACTGATCCAACGATTCTAAATCGCAAACCGGATACGATTTTATATTAAACGGTGGAGCTGTAAGTTGGTGCAGTTCTAAACAAAGCGTCAGAAAGGATCTACATGTGAAGCAGAGTACATAGCTGCTTCGAAGCAGCAAATGAAGGAGTCTGGATGAAGGAGTTCATTTCCGATCTAGGTGTCATACCTAGTGCATCGGGACCAATGAAAATCTTCTGTGACAATATCGTGCAATTGCCTTGGCAAAGGAATCCAGATTTCACAAGAGGACCAAGCACATCAAGAGACGCTTCAATTCCACCCGGACCAAGTCCGTGGGAGACATAGAGATTTGCAAGATACATACGGATCTGAATATTGCGACCCGCTGACTAAGCCTCTTCCACGAGCAAAACATGATCAGCACCAAGACTCCATGGGTGTTAGAATCATTACTATGTAATCTAGATTATTGACTCTAGTGCAAGTGGGAGACTGAAGGAAATATGCCCTAGAGGCAATAATAAAGTTATTATTTATTTCCTCATATCATGATAAATGTTTATTATTCATGCTAGAATTGTATTATCCGGAAACATGATACATGTGTGAATACATAGACAAACATAATGTCACTAGTATGCCTCTACTTGACTAGCTCATTAATCAAAGATGGTTATGTTTCCTAACCATAGACATGTGTTGTTATTTGATTAACGGGATCACATCATTAGGAGAATGATGTGATTGACTTGACCAATTCCATTAGCCTAGCACTTGATCGTTTAGTACGTTGCTATTGCTTTCTTCATGACTTATACAAAGTTCCTACAACTATGAGATTATGCAACTCCCGTTTACCGGAGGAACACTTTGTGTGCTACCAAACGTCACAACATAACTGGGTGATTATAAAGGTGCTCTACAGGTGTCTCCAAAGGTACATGTTGGGTTGGCGAATTGAGATTAGGTTTTGTCACTCCGATTGTCTGAGAGGTATCTCGGCCCTCTCGGTAATACACATCACTTAAGCCTTGCAAGCATTGTAACTAATGAGTTAGTTACGGAATGATGTATTACGAATCGAGTAAAGAGACTTGCCGGTAACGAGATTGAACTAGGTATTGATACCGACGATCGAATCTTGGGCAAGTAACATACCGATGACAAAGGGAACAACGATGTTGTTATGCGGTTTGACCGATAAAGATCTTCGAGAATATGTAGGAGCCAATATGAACATCCAGGTTCCACTATTGGTTATTGACCGGAAACAGTTCTAGGTCATGTCTACATAATTCTCGAACCCGTAGGGTCCGCACGCTTACCGTTACGATGACAGTTTTATTATGAGTTTATAAGTTTTGATGTACCGAAGGTTGTTCGGAGTCCCAGATGTGATCAAGGACGTGACGAGGAGTCTCGGAATGGTCGAGACATAAATATTGATATATTTGAAGCCTATATTTGGATATTGGAATGGTTCCGGATGAAATCGGGATTTTACCGGAACACCGGAGGGTTACCGGAACCCTCCCGGGGGTTATTGGGCCTTGATGGGCCATGAGGGAGAAGAGGAGGGCCAGCCAGGGTAGGCCGCGCGCCCCCTCCCCCCTAGTCCGAATAGGACAAGGAAGGGGGCGGCGCCCCTTCCTCTTTCCCCTTCCCCTTTCCTTCTCCACTACAGAAGAAGGGGAGTCCTACTCCCGTGGGAGTAGGACTCTCCAGCGCACTCCCTAGAGGGCCGGCCGCACCTCCCTCCCTCCTTTATATACGGGGCAGGGGCACCCTAGAACACACAAGTTGATCATCGTGATCGCTCTTAGCCGTGCGGTGCCCCTCCACCATATTCCACTTCGGTCATATCGTCGCAGAGTTTAGGCGAAGCCCGCGCCGGTAGAACATCATCATCGCTACCACGCCGCCGCGTCGACGGAACTCATCCCCGACACCCTCGCCGGATCGGAGTCCGGGATCGCCATCGAGCTGAACGTGTGCGTAACACGGAGGTGCCGACGCTCGGTGCTTGGATCGGTCGGATCGTGAAGACGCATTTACTACATCAACCGCGTTGTCATAACGCTCGCTGGTCCCACGAGGGTACGTGGACACACTCTCCTCTTGTTGCTATGCATCACCATGATCTTGCGTAGCGAGGAATTTTTTGAAATTACCACGCTCCCCAACATGTTATCCTCGATGGCAACAATACAATACGCAGGCTTTGCTGCTTCTAATGTCACCGAAAGGACACCGCAAGATTGAACCCAAAGCTAAGCACTTCTCCCATTGCAAGAAAGATCAATCTAGTAGGCCAAACCAAATCGATAATTCAAGAGACTTGCAAAGATAACCAATCATACATAAAAGAATTCAGAAGATTCAAATATTGTTCATAGATAAACTTGATCATAAACCCACAATTCATCGGTCTCAACAAACACACCGCAAAAGAAGATTACATCAATAGATCTCCAGAGAGGGGGAGAACATTGTATTGAGATCCAAAAGAGAGAAGAAGCCATCTAGCTACTAACTATGGACCCAAGGTCTCGAGGTAAACTACTCACACTTCACCTGAGAGGCTATGGTGTTGATGTAGAAGCCCTCCGATGGATGCCTTCCGCGGAGCTTCGACATGTGCCCCAAGATGGGATCTCATGGGTACAAGGTTGCGCGGTGGAATTAGGTTTTGGCCCAGATCCGATCGCTTGGGGTACGAGGTGGTATATAGGAGGAAGAAGTACGTCTGGAGTGGTCTGGAGCCCACGAGGTGGAGGTGCGCCTGTAGGCGCGCCTCTACCTCGTGGCCTCCTCGAAGCTTCTCTGACGAGGGTCCAAGTCTCCTGGATCATGTTTGCTCCAAAATCACGCTCCTGAAGGTTTCATTCCGCTTGACTCCGCTTGATATTCTTTTTCCGCAAACTCAAATAGGCAAAAACAACAATTGGGTGGGCCTCCTGTTAATAGGTTAGTCCCAAAATAATATAAAAGTGGATAATAAAGCCCAATAATGTCCAAAACAGTAGATAATATAGCATGGAGCAATAAAAAATTATAGATACGTTGGAGACGTATCAGGCATCCCCAAGCTTAATTCCTGCTCGTCCTCGAGTAGGTAAATGATAAAAGAGAATTTTGATGCGGAGTGCTACTTGGCATAATTTCAATGTAATTTTCTTAATTGTGGTATGAATATTCAGATCCAAAGATTCAAGACAAAAAGTTTAATATTGACATAAAATAATAATACTTCAAGCATACTAACAAAGCAATTATGTCTTCTCAAAATAACATGGCCAAAGAAAGTTATCCCTACAAAATCATATAGTCCTAGCATGCTCTATCTTCACCACACAAAGTATTTAAATCATGCACAACCCCGATGACAAGCCAAGCAATTGTTTCATACTTTGACATTCTCAAACTTTTTCAATCTTCACGCAATACATGAGCTTGAGCCATGGATATAGCACTATATGTGGATAGAATGGTGGTTGTGGAGAAGACAAAAAGGAGAAGATAGTCTCACATCAACTAGGCGATCATCTGGGCTATGGAGATGCCCATCAATAGATATCAATGTGAGTGAGTAGGGATTGCCATGCAACCGATGCACTAGAGCTATAAGTATATGAAAGCTCAACAAAAGAAACTAAGGGTGTGCATCCAACTCGCTTGCTCATGAAGACCTAGGGCATTTTGAGGAAGCCCATCATTGAATATATAAGCCAAGTTCTATAATGAAAATTCCCACTAGTATATGAAAGTGACAAATGAGAGACTCTCTATCATGAAGATCATGGTGCTACTTTGAAGCACAAGTGTGTAAAAGGATAGTAACATTGTCCCTCTCTCTTTTTCTCTCATTTTTATTTGGGCCTTTTCTCTTTTTCTATTCTTTTTTTTCTTTTTTATTTTTTCGTCCGAGTCTCATCCCGACTTGTGGGGAATCATAGTCTCCATCATCCTTTCTCACTTGGGACAATGCTTAAAAATGATGATCATCACACTTTTATTTTCTTACAACTCAACAATTACAACTCGATACTTAGAACAAAATATGACTCTATATGAATGCCTCCGCAGGTGTATCGGGATATGCAATGAATCAAGAGTGACATGTATGAAAGAATTATGAACGGTGGCTTTGCCACAAATATGATGTCAACTACATGATCATGCAAAGCAATATGACAATGATGGAGCGTATTGCAATAAATGAATGGTGGAAAGTTGCATGTATAATATATCTCAAAATGGCTAATGGAAATGCCATGATAGGTAGGTATGGTGGCTGTTTTGAGGAAGGTTTATGGTGGGTGTATGATACCGGTGAAAAGTGCGCTGTATTAGAGAGGCTAGCAATGGTGGAAGGAAGAAAAGTGCGTATAATCCATGGACTCAACATTAGTCATAAAGAACTCATATACTTATTGCAAAAAATTAAGTTATCAAAGCAAAGTATTACGCGCGATGCTCCTAGGGGATAGATTGGTAGAAAAGACCATCGCTCGTCCCCGACCGCCACTCATAAGGAAGACAATCAATAAATAAATCATGCTCAACTTCATCACATAACGGTTCACCATACGTGCATGCTACGGAATCACAAACTTTAACACAAGTATTTCAAAAATTCACAACTACTCAACTAGCATGACTCTAATATCACCCTATTCTATATCTCAAAACAATTATCAAGTATCAAACTTTCTTAGTATTCAATACACTCATAAGAAAGTTTTACAAATCTTGAATACCAAGCATATTAGGATTATTTAAGCAAATTACCATGCTATTTAAGACTCTCAAAATAATCTATGGAAGCATGAGAGATCAATAGTTTCTATAAAACAAATCCACCACTGTGTTCTAAAAGATATAAGTGAAGCACTAGAGCAAAACTATAAAATTCAAAAAGATATAAGTGAAGCACATAGAGTATTCTAACAAATTCCAAATCATGTATGGTTTCTCTCAAAAGGTGTGTACAGCAAGGATGATTGTGGTAAACTAACAAACAAAGACTCAAATAATACAAGACGCCCAAGCAAAACACATATCATGTGGTGAATAAAATATAGCTCCAAGTAAAGTTATCGATGGAAGTAGATTTAAAGAGGGATGCCTTCCGGCATCCCCAAGCTTTGGCTTTATGGTGTCCTTAGATTATCTTGGGGTGCCATGGTCATCCCCAAGCTTAGGCTCTTGCCACCCTTGTTCCATAATCCATCAAAATCTTTCACCTAAAACTTGAAAACTTCACAACACAAAACTCAATGTAAAATCTCGTGAGTCTAAGCATGTAAAGAAAACAAAAGACCACTTCAAGGTACTGTAATGAACTCATTATTTATTTATATTGGTGTTAAACCTACTGTATTCCAACTATCTATGGTTTATAAACTATTTTACTAGCCATAGATTCATCAAAATAAGCAAACAACACACTAAAAACAGAATCTGTCAAAACAGAACAGTCTGAAAGTAATCAGTAATTAACGCAAAACTTTCTGAACTCCAAAAAAAGCAAAAAGTAAAAACCAAAGGAAATTGTTCATGTTGGAAGATTAATATGATCAAGATAGACCCGTTGGCAATAGGTTTCCACATAGTGGCTTCTCCTTTAGAGCATGAGTACTTTTACGAAGGTGAAGACCATCATCATGCAGCAATTGATGTGAATCGAGTCATACTTATGAGAATATTCTAGGTATGATCATGCATATAGGCATCACGCCCAAAGACAAAGTAGACCGACTCCCTGCCCGTGATCTACTACTATTACTCCACCCATCGACCGCTATCCAGCAGATGCATCTAGAGTATTAAGTCTATGAAAACAAGAGTAACGCCTTAAGCAAGATGACATGATGTAGAGGGATAAATTCATGCAATATGATTAAAAAAACATCTTGTTATCCTTCGATGGCAATAACAACAATACGTGGCCTTTGCTGCCCTTCTGTCACCTCGAAAGGACACCGCAAGATTGAACCCTAAAGCTTAGCACTTCTCCCATTGCAAGAATGATCAATGTAGTAGGCCAAACCAAACTGACATAATCAAGAGACTTGCAAAGATAATCTTAATCATACATAAAATAATTCAGAATATTCTAAATATTGTTCATAGATAAACTTGATCATAAACCCACAATTCATATCTTGTCTCAACAAACACACCGCAAAAAATAAGAGATTACATCGAATTAGATCTCCAATTTCTAGAGAGGGGGAGAAATCTTGTATTGAGATCCAAAAAAGAGAGAAGAAGCCATCTAGCTATTGAACTATGGACCCCAAGGTCCTGAGGTAAACTACTCACACTTCATCGGAGGAAAGCTATGGTGTTGTGAAGAAGCCCTCCGAGGGGAGTCCTGGATTAGGGGTGTCCGATAGTCGGACTACCAGTCATCAGCCTAACTATCACCTGGACTTCGACTATCATCGAATCGGACTCCAAGACTATGAAGATACAAGATTGAATACTTCCCCCGTGTCCTGGATGGGGACTTTCCTTAAGTGGAAGGCAAGCTTGGTGATACGGATATGCAGATTCCCTACCATTGTAACTCTACTCTCCATGTGTAACCCTAGCCCTCTCCGGTGTCTCATATAATCCCGATGGCTCTAGTCCGTAGGACATGAAGAACAACAACCCCTTACAATCATACCATAGGCTAGCTTCTAGGGTTTAGCCTCCTTGGATCTCGTGGTAGATCCACTCTGTAAACATCCATAATATCAATATCAATCAAGCAGGATTTAGGGTTTTACCTCCATCTAGAGGGCCCGAATCCTGTAAAACATCGTGTCCCTTGTCTCGTTACATATCTGCCTAGACGCACAGTTCGGGACCCCTTACCCGAGATCCGGGCCGGTTTTGACACCCGATACATTGGTGCTTTCATTGAGAGTTCCTTCTGTCGCCACCGATAGGCTTGATGGCCTCTTCAATCAACAACGACGTAGTCCGGGTGAGACTTTTATCCCCGGATGCATCTTCAGATTCGGGCGGTTTTGGTACATCATGGCCTAACTCAACTCTGGCCTATCCGGAATAGATCGAAAGCTACGCCCGCCGAAGCGTCAGGTTTGAAGCCTAAACTTCACTTACCGATATCCGCGGACTTGATCTTCGATGGATCTCAGCCATAGCACAGCGTGCCGGGCCTGTCATCGAAGCGGCATGACTTCAATCCTCGCTACCAGACAAAGACCTTGGAGGTCTTGACATTTAATCCGCCTCACCCATAGTCCGGAGCCGATCGCTCGGATCGAGGATCGGATGGCAGGACACCGCCGGAGTCAGAATTTCTACGGCGATGGAGCTTCTAACACTTCACCTTGTCCCGCCATAAAGCCTATGACTCGAGGTGCCGGACTTTCCGCCGGACTCAACCTCCTCGCGCTTCGCCAATGAATCCGATTGGGGCCGATCATGGAATTCACCGCTATGGACATCTTTCAAGCTATCGCTTTCTTCAAGGAGCATTATAATTCACTAAAGCATCTCTCGCTATCTGGAGAGCCCCGGTTGAATCCACGGCTGTGGATGGTTGGGACGCGACGGTATAAGAAATTCAGAGCCCACCCACCACCCACTTCGAGCCACCGTCCGATTTATTTAACCGACGACGATTGACGTATTCACCAAGACATCGACGGTATGGACGACGATGTCGAGATTATTAAGAACCAAAGTGCTCACAGTGACATCGAAGACCACCCTCGCCATACGATATATACATGGTGGACAATTCCCAAAAGATGGGGATTCGGGCGAAGAAGAAACCGAGGCCGATTCCTTAAAGAAACAGCCCAAGCGCCGACGTCAACGCGGCGCTACTTTCTAAATCCCGCCATGACAAGAATGGAGATTCCGCAAGACATGAGATAATAACACCCCGTAGTGTCGAAGACAACCTCCAAAGACGCATCCAACACGCAGAGGAGGTAGAAGCAAGCCCTCACTTAGAGGGCGGGCATTTAAGAGGTCGAGGATGACATAATTACTTACCTCCTCCGAGACGGGCAAGCCTCGACGACGCACTTAATTCGTCTGCAGCTCCCGAGGATCCCGGGTCAACAAGAGCTGCCAGAGACGCAGGCTAATGGCCACGGCAAACAGCCTAAAGAAAGCAGCAAACAGCTTCAAGCTGATCAAGACCCATCGGCCGACAGATGGACCGAGGTCCTCGCGTCAAGAGTATGAACTCAACGCCCTCCAAAAGTTACCAAAACGCAAGTTGCTCCTCGATTAGAGGAGGAAGCGCATAAACCTGCATCACCAACGATAATACGGCAGATCGACCACCCGTGGGTCGCCGATGAGAGGCGGTATGCAAGCCTCCACTAAAACTGCACTCCCGCATCGCCAAAAGCATGAAGCCACGGGGAACGCGCCGGACTTGCAAGATATATTGAGGACAAGGCAAGACAATCCAGATCTATCTATGGATCACGCGAGCGCCTCTAAGACCCACGCACGAATACCGCCACTACGGATACAACCACTCCCGCCGGGCCAAATATTAGCATAACGCCTCTCGAGCTACGCCGCGATATTGCTCAATACAGAGGCGCCGACACCCACTATGCTTCACCGACGGGCATGGATCATCAAATCCTCAAGGGTTTAAACCCAATATCGAATCTCACGATGGCACAACAGACCGCCGTTTGGATTGAGGATTATCTCCATATACATATGGCCCGCGCGACGCATCTTCACGCCCATCAAATATCTCCCGCCAAGCTCAAAGGACCAGCTCGGCATTGGCTTAACAGCCTGCCCGCAGAGTCAATTGATGTCGGAGGACCCGAAGCCGCATTCCTCGACAACTTCCAAGGCACGATATGTGCTACCACCGGACGCAGATGACCTAAGCCACATAATCCAGCAGCTGCATTTAATCAGCCGTGCAATTTCGACACGGTTCTTAACAAAGAAAATCAAATCGCCGACCGTCTGGATGCAGAAGAGGCACTCGCTGCCTTCAAACATAACATCCGCGACGAGTGGCTGGCCCGCACCTAGGACAGAGAAGCCAAATCCATGGCAGCCCTCACATCACCTCATGACCCGCTTCATGCGGGAGAGGATAGTCGGCAGGCTCGCAGCAACAACCTCAAAGAAAACGCTGGCAGTCCGGATACCAAGGACCGCAATGGCAGGTTGCGCCGAAACAAAAAACAAACGCCGTGATTAACGGGACAGTCAATGAGGATACGGCAGTCAACGCCGGATTCCGAGGCTCCAAGCCCGTCAACGGAAGAAGCCATTCACAAGAACTACTCCGCCCGGCCTAATTTGGACCGAATATCGACCGCCTCCTCACAAATACATGGAACTCCCCTAAAAGCCAGCTAACCACACCAACAGAGATTGTTGGGTATTCAAGCAGGCAAATTAATCACCGAAAAAAAGTGACAAGGGCTACACAAATGATGACGAGGAAGAGACCCGACCGCGTAACAACAATGAGGACAAAAGGGATTCCCTCAAGTTCGGACGGTAAACATGATATACGCAACGATATTCCCAAGAGGGAGCGGAAGCGCACTAAGGACGATACGCTGATGGAGCCACAATCCAAAATTCAACCCATGGTCCTCTTGCCCCATCACTTTCGATCAAGAGACCATCCGACCAAGATCCGCCATGGCGGATTCGCCGCATTGGTTTTAGACCCAATCGCCGGCGGATTTCACCACAGAGTCCCGATGGACGGCGGCAGAGTTCTGAACCTCGCTTTATCAAGATACAGGCGCAAGATGGGCATAGACCTTCAAGGATTAAACCTACAAAGACAACCTTCAAAGGCGCCATACCAGGTGTCGAGGCCAATTGTACAGCTCGCCACATCGAAGTGGTCTTCGATCCTCTGATAATTTCCGGGCGAGGAGTTAATCTTCGACATAGTCCTGCTCCGCAGCGGCTATCACGCTTGCCGGATTTAACCGCGCTTGCAAAATTCAACGCGGTGCCGCATTATGCATACCTTAAGCTCAAGATGCCGTGCCCTCGTGGAGTCATCACGTCAATGGAAACACGGAACGCCCCTCCGAACGGAGGAACATACAGCTCGCTCGGCAGAAGTACATGTAGCAGCCTTTTAAGGCATTTTCGAGTCCGCCGCAAACGACCGGACACGCCAAACGCGCCGGAGCAACATCAACCAAGACCACCCGGCACGCCCGAGCACGCGTAGTAATGCGGCCTCAACCCCAGCCCTCGCAAAATTGTAAGACAAACACTCACAGACATAATTACGCCTGGAGATACCATGGGCATAGGGGGAAAGGCACAACCACAACAGACCCAGAGTGCGGTTCGACCACACCAGGGCTCCTAAGTGTGTCACTTTTTTTTTTTATTTTCTTTATTATACAGAACTCATGTCCGTGGCGTAACTCCGCCAACTCATGATGCAACAGCTAGGTGGAAGGACAAAGGCCACATTTAACACTCTGTGGTCTCCATCACGAGCATTAAATTTGTTAAATACAACATTCCGCTGCCTACCCTCGAGGGAGACGCCTTTAATTCGTCCAACTCTTTGCTTTCCGTGACTATTTGTATCATTCCGCACTCATAGCATATCTTCAATAAAATGCAGCTTTTTTTGCCCATAATTGTATTATATATATATATATATATATATATATATATATATATATATATATATATATATATATATATATATATATATATATATGTTCATTTACTTTACATGTTGCATTCTGCACATTTTGGTACGCCAAATACACTGTGGGCTTATGTTCTCGTGATTATGGTGTGATAAAGTCCAACACTTTCACAAGTGCGCACCTTAACTTATAGCATTATATGAATCGCTCCAATCATGTCTTGGGTCAATAGTTGGGTTGTCGGCTCCCTATGTTTGGCACCTTACATTCCTGCTTCTATCGCTAAGGTAGCACTGGAGAACCATCGCGACATGCCTTGCATGAGCCGGGTTAACGCCTCAAAGGAGAAAGCTAAAACTGATCGTCATGATAAGGCGAGAGATGGTCGCTGTTCGAGAGGTCCTTTCGGTCCTTAAAGACCTACGCGCTCGAGTTAAGTTCCGGATAATGTCCGACGGTTAAGTGATAGCGCCTCAATTCGTCCTCCGATACTAGGGGCTTCACGAAATTTAAAATTATAGAATTTTCTATGGCTAAGGAGAGTGTTCAAGCACTATAAGTCCGGTTGCCTTGTTCGCTGTGTTGAGCGCCTCCCTAGATGGACCCAAAATGGGAACAAGAGTGCCAAGTTTATCCCGAACACCCCAGCACTCGTGGGCATGGGGTTGAAGCCGATTTACTTGCCATCTCTCGATTTAATAAACGTACGCATGTAAGGTAATATTTTAAATTAACAAGTTGCATTAGCGATATGAACAAAGTTTTCAGCGCATGTGATAACACATTGCTAATTTACTCAATAATTACATCCTCGGGCACTCATCCGCAATCTTATGGCACCCTTCAGACAGTCTTATAGTACATTTCGGCGACGATATTCCTTGCTCACCGGTGGCGCCGCTGATTAGCTTCTCCATCCAGCTTGCCCCAATGCACCTTTTTTGCGCGGCAAGGGCCCGACGAGCACCTTTCAATACAAAGTGAGCGCTTGATAACCTCCACCCAGGCACGATCCACCAACGCCGTCGAGACGAGGTCCGGTAGTCCCTGTGCATGGCCTCTCCAGCCACAGCCGACTATGAGGCCCTTCATGGCCTCGCCGCCACCTTAGGAGCCTCGACCAGCCGCTTCACCGGTCGCTAGGGGCACTGATGGCCGCCTCAAAGATACCGAGACCGTAAGACCTTTCTCCGCTGAGCTCCCCTCCTGGCTCGGTAGAATGCGGCGCATCGACACGCCATGTGAGGCAGATCTGCAAACGCCTCGAGAGCTCCTGACCGGGTAAGTAACACGAATTTACATTCACATGCTTGCTTTGTATGAAAAATGCCTTACCCGCCGCTATCTTCCTCATCAACTCAATCTCCCAAGGGACTTATGGGCATCGCCTGGCAGTTTTACGACTTTCAGAGACCGAGGCAAGCTCTGACTCGAGTCTTTGAGTCACGCCCAAACTCATGCTTTTCCATGAGAGCCTCGAGCTCTTGCCGAACCACCGCCACCCACGCCTCGCTTTTCTCGCTCTGCCTGCCTGCGGTCGAGATTATGTCACACGTCATGACACGGCCTCCTTCGTGGTCGCCACTGCTCAGGCCCCCAGCACTCCATGTTATCCTTGTTATTTTTGTTGCAACCTAAATCCTTTTCAGTAAGGTACAAGTTCAAAGTGGTGTTACTCACCTCTTTGTCCTCGAGCTGCTTCGGCGCTGGCGAGCTCTTGCTCTGACCGCCGAGTTCCTGCTTCAAAGCACCGACCTCGCAGCAAGGCTATGGCGAGAGGTCAGCAGCGAGCCTCGCAACCCATATTGACATAATTTTAGCAACCTCATGATATCTTTTTTTTAGATCCTCATCCGCTTTTCTTCCAAACACCGAACCGAAAGCATCGTGGCTATCTGTCTATGTATTACATTGCATATTTTTAACTTCTACCTCAAAGCTCGATAGAAGGCTATCGCAGTTTTGGTCAGCCCGCTTTGGCAAGCAGCAGACTTTCAATCACCGCACTATATAGTGCGTGTTCTTCTCGAT